>JAIPRL010000561.1:0-128896 GCA_025469235.1 Pemphigus obesinymphae
CAGATTTCAAAAAGCTTACAGAAAAAATGAACACTCGAAAAAGCACTTCTCATAAATAAATCAATAATAATGTTAATAACTATGTCAATAATAATAATGTTTTATGTTATGTAAAAAATAAACGTTCCTTCGTTTGAGTTCATTTTTCATTGTGTCTTCATTTCATAAACATCGCTTTACAAAGGGGCTCGCCTCAAATTAGCTTTATAAATTTGCGGCTCCCAAAGTTAAGGTTAGTGGCCACCCCTGTTATATAGATATTTTTCTGTATAAGCCATAGAGGCAGCAGCAACTTGCAATATTCTTCCTCCATGATCATGAGTTTTATACAAGCGCTGCGCTCTAATGACAAATTAATTTAGACGCATGGGATAATTAATAGTATTCAATAATAATATAGTGATAAAAATTGATTAACGAACTTTATAATCACGATTATTATCACGAACTAAGATAGTATCATAGTTCGTGATATGAAGACTAGGTATAAGGAGACCAAACTCCACCATAAAAAACGTTCTGTAAAACCTCACACACTTATTTCTCCATCAGTCTGCGTGGTAGACGATTCCCAGGCACTCTCGGCGCGCGATTAACCCATATTAGATAGGGACATACTCGACTTTTTTACATTTATAAAATTATAATTAAAAAACTAAAAATTGTATTGAAATTATAATTACACCATCGTATTCAGCGCAAATTAATCTTTAAGAATAAATTACAAAACCAAATTATTGTAGTTTATTTACGTAATAAATTATACATGTAGATATTAATTTAAAAAATTAATGTCCAGTTGCACAAAAATTGTTTGATAAATAAACATCAAAATACGTTACACAAAATATTAATGAATAATTCATGATTTTAACCATATAACTGTAAAGGTATATTGTAATATTGATAAAAAAAAAGTAAGTAACCCACAAATTGAAAGTTTTTAAATGCTGCTCTGGTTTGTTTATAAACAAATATATATAATAGTAAAATCAAAAATATATTAATCATTAAATCTGTATATTTTCAATTAAAAGTGTAAAGTATTACTTATTTGTACATAACACTTTGTGTACAAATAAGTAATATTTAACACTTTTTTACTATTTATATTTACATTTATTTTATAAATAGCCAAAAAAAATTCTATTATAATTAATGCTATTATGATTTTGAGCATAAGTTCTTGTCTTCATAAATAATTAAAATACTTCATTTTTTAAATTATTTGTATAAACATGTATAATTTATTACTTAAATAAATAAGATTAACTTGGTTTTGTAATTTATTCTTAAAGATGAATTTGCGCTGAATACGATGGTATAATTATAATTTAAATATGACTTTTAGTTTTCTAGTTATAATTTTAGAAAGGTAAAAAAATTGGGGATGTTCCTATCTAATACGGTTTAATCTTGCACAAAATATAGTGTCTGGGAGTCAACCGCAACGCAGACTGGTGGAGAAATAAGCGTGCGATGTTTTGTAGAACCAATTTTTGTGCAGGAGGCAAGCAGAGTGAGTTTGGCTCCTTATCTCTAATCTTCATAGTTCGTGGTTATCACCAAAATCCAAAATATTATGAAATATAATTTTGAATTAAAAACTTCAACGACATGCTTTACAAATTACAAGCTTATAAACTAAATATTCATTATTTTAATTTTACTTGTGCAGTATACACCATCTCTTATACCGGTACGTGTAGCTAAAATAATGGAAATTACGATCGTCGATTGCTTAAAAAATGATTTGGTTAGACAATTTATGTGTGCATTTCAACTTACGAAAATTAACTTCGAGGTAATTATAAAGATGCTTATAATTTATAAAATAAAGATATGATATTTGTTTTTTTTTTTTTTTTTCAGAATATGTCAAATGATATCAATATTATATTAATGATGCTTTCACATCCAATATTGGAAAAATATCCTCTAAAAACTCCATATCTTGTTAGGTTTTTAAAAACAATTATCAATCAAGTATGAAATATGAATTTGCTAATTGACTTTAAATACGTTAAAACAATATGATGCATAGTTCCCAGCTTATGTTGCATAAGATTCATGACAATACGCCAGAGGCTACCAAATGTATAACCTATCTAGATCTGAATAGATATTGACTCTTTATTATTCTTTATAACAAAAATTTGTTTTATCAGAATATGATTTTACGACGTAAAATTAACGACGTTATACCTGCATTTGTTGTCACACCATGCATAACTTAAATTGGAACATTTTAGTTAAATGTAGAGTTTAAAAAGATGGGTTAGCATTTTTAATTTTTATCAACTTTCAAACATGTTAGAAATATGAAACAAAAAACAAATTATAGCTAACAATATTATCTAACGACTGATGGAGCCGATTTTTATGATCACGTTAATTATATCGCATTATTTATTTTTGAGACATGTTTTGTGAGTTGTTAAAATATCAATTTTTAAATTTTTTTAACAACTTTTAAAACGTGTAAAAATTTGTAATATATCAAAAATCTGCTCTATCACTGATGGATCATCAGTTGCTAGACAATTTATTTTTTATTTCAGCTTTCCACAATATTTTCAAGTTGATAAGAATGAAAAATGCGTAAACATGTTTTTAACAAATATCATGATTATACGAAAATTAAAAATAGCACCGACACAGGTCTATTTTTAAAATATTTTTACTTCTTGATTTTTATTTTTCTTAAAATTTAACAAAAATTTCCTAAACAAAACTCCTTACAAATTGTGTATGTGTATCCTCCTAAACACCATTTATCAAATTAAAAAGTGAGAACATTACCCTATGTAAGTTTTATAACATTTTAATACATGTTAAATATTTTTAAATTAAAATACTTGTATATAAAATGCTAATTTCCCACTTTCAAATTAAAATTTTAAAGTAAACCTATCACAGATTTATTTAATTCTCCTTTATGTGGGATAAAAATATGGTGTTTTATATTTGCATAAAACTTTTATTCTCTTATTTATATATTAGGTACTTGTATATATCACAAAAATTAAGTAATATAATGTGTTATATAAAATAGATAGGTACATATAAACAATAACATATATATTAACAATATATTTTTCTATTTATATGCTACAAAAAAATCATTTAAAATATTTTAGGTCCATTTTCTCCTTAATTTGGGTATAAAATAAATTTATTATACCTTCATTTACACTATCAATTATAAATCAATAAAATTATAAACATTAACCTTCTTCCACGATAGACAATTCTAGAGCATAATATAATAAGTCATGTATTGTATAGTGTAATACACAGAGTGCTATCCGGCCTGACCGGTTTTATTGGTATTAAAACTAGGCTGCTGGTTTTATATTAAACCGACCATAGGTTACTGATTTGTTGGTTAATGTTTTTAAATAGTATAACTGTTGTCAAATTATATTAAAATTTCTAAAAAAAAAAAAATAATAATAAAATTAAAAATTCAAGATCATTGTAAAACTCCCTCATTCAGTTCAAAATCTGAAATAAAATCCCTTATCCCCCTATGAATATAAATAATTTAATCAAATTAAATATATTTTTTTAAATCTTTAGACAAATTTAAGTAACATTATTTATAATAGGTTATATAGCAATACATAAATACTGTATCATCTTCTTCTCCTTCGCCTTCTCTCCCAACTATTTGGGGTCGGCCACCCTGGTCCTACACTTCCACTTAATTCTATCCCCCGCATCTTCTTCACTTACTCCCACCTTCCTCATATCAGTCGCCATTACATCCCCCCCATCTCTTTTTCGGTCTTCCCCTCCCCCTCTTACCAACAACATGCATTTCCCTTACTAATGTTACTGCCTCAGTCTTCCCTCCTTAATACATGCCTGAGCCATCTTAATCTATTCTCTCTCATTTCGTCTATTATCGAAGCTACCCCTATACTACTTCTGATATACTCATTCCTTATTTTATCCTATTCATTTACTATAAAAAAAAATAACTAATTGAATAGTTAATATTATAAAGTTTAATAAAAATGTTAATTTTCAGATGGAAAATAATGGAATGGAATTATGTGATGAACTTTATTTAAAATATGTTGAACTAATCCAAAAAAAATCTAATGAAGGACCCTTTTATAAACACTATATTCTTGATAATAATGTTGGAAACGAGTTTATTGAATCTATCATATCCATTCAGGAAAGTACTAGTATTGTGTCTCAAGGAACTACTGGACTTTGTACTTGGCAGGTCATATTGCATTAAAAATAAAATATTTTAAACATAATTATTGTTTGACTTAAGGAGCTTTGTGACTGCTGTATTTTATGCTAAAAACAACAGTTTCTAATTCCATCAGACCAAGACGATATAAACTCTGATATTAATTTTTAAGTATATATTATTCTCTAGAACTTACTCGGGGTATTATATCAAGAATATATTTTATTTTTATATATTACACATATTTTTATTTTTTATTAAATAATTGTTTAAATATTCAAAAAAAATTCTAAATTTCCAATACAAGTATTTAATTAACTAGAAATAATGTATGAAATATTCTTGGCATAATACCTTAAGGAAATTATGAGAAATCTATTAATATTTTTAAACTTTATTATTAGATTACGTATTTTGACATTCTAATTTATAATCGTCTATTTGAGTGAAAAATATACATTTCTTCATAGTTGCAAAATATATTCTTGACAGATGCACGTGGGTGCGTGTAAGTAATAGCTCCTGGTATAATTTTTATACCGGTTGATAATACTAACAATCATTTACGATTCACACAAATACAAAGCCTCCTAACAAAAGAATAAGGCATTGCCTATATAATACTCCTTAATATATGGCTATCACAAGGCCTCTTAATGAAACTATATATTTTTTCAGGCGGGTATAGCACTAAGTTGTTGGTGTATTAAGAACAAAAATATATTCAAAAACAAATTTATTGTTGAGCTGGGTTGTGGAACAGGTCTAAGTGGAATAAGTGTATGTATGAATTGTAAACCATGTGAATACTGGTTTACAGACTATCACTTGACCGTTTTAAACACTTTAAAACATAATATACAAATTAATGAAAAACGTCATAAATTCAATTGCAAATATGATACTATACAATTGTCCTGGGATAATATCGAAGATTTAAAATTATTTGAAAACAAAAAACCAGACTTGATTTTAGCAGCTGGTAATAAAGTATAAATTAAACAAATATTTAAATTTATTCATAAATTACTTTTTAGATATAGTCTTTGATAAATCAATGTTTGAACCATTATGTAATTTTTTAAAAAAAATTGTAATGAACAATACAACAGAAATAATACTATTTTGCACAATAAGAAATCCAGATACTTATAAACATTTCCTTGAGATACTACGTAAGAAATATTTAATTATAATATATTAATAGTAGATACCTATATTTGTTTATAAAATCAAAACTCATAACTGTTATAATACATAATATATTTTAACTTTTTTGCATTTTTTCAGAAAAATATAAATTGAATTATATACAAGATGTTTTACCTGATGATTACTCAATAGTACTACAACAAGACTGTCCAATATATATAGTGAATGTAAAACAATATACAAATACGTCAAATGTATAATGTTAATTATAAAATATTAAAACAATTAATTTCAATAATACAAATATTAATTATTTTTAGATGGTTTAGCCTTTGATCCAATTTCTGAATGATACCACCTTAACTCTTCAATATTTATGTCTTTATCTTTCATCACTTTCTGGAAATAAAAATACACTTGAACATCCATTTTGATATGTAAAAAAAGTACACACATAAACTGACTAATAATAAAAAAAATTTTAAATATTACATTTATTATCAGATTAAATTTTTTATTTTTTTCCTTAATATAGGTACTAACTTTTGATAGGTATGTAATTGATAATATAAACTATTTCAAAATGTGTTTTGAAATTAAAATTATATTGAAAAACAAGTATTACATATTTATATAGGTTGATTAAAATAAATATTACATAAAAAATTCTTGAAACTAATTCATTTTATGTTTTATGATATTATACCTTAACACATCCTGTGTAATTCTTCAACAGATCTGAACACATAGAGTCGTCATCGATTCCTTTAAGATATTTGTCCCTGAACCAAGTATTAAAACACTTGTCATATTTATTTTTGAAAGATTCACACTCATCCATAGAATATGACTCATCCCTATAATATAAAATATAAATAAATAATAAATTACCTTCAAACAAACTATGCATTGAATACATAGTTCATCGCAAAAATGTTCTTAGTGGACATCTCATTTAAACCATAGTAAATTCATTAAATGATTATTCTTTTATAATAAATTTAAATACACTACAACCACCATTGAAAACACTCATTTTAAATTATATTTTTTAATTAACACAGAAAAAAATGTTTATTGTGTAACACAAAAACTAAATTAATATAACTGAACAAAATATATAACAGTAGTACAGGCAGCGCCATAACAAGGTACATCAGCGACGCTGGCAATACATTAAGAGATATCACTTTACCAATGAGAAATAAGCAAACAAACAAAAAGGTCACTCACTACATTTTTCCCAAAAATCGAGAAAAGGAAAAAGATTATACAGGCAAATAAAACTTGCAGTAATTTCGCACCTTTGATATTACTATGCCCCGGCACATACCTAGCTACAGCCTTGAGTACCAAATGCTTACGTTTATCAATAATAATTACTTTGTTACTATTATTAGGTCAATATGGAGTAAACATATTATGACTTATTCATTAATATTTAATAAGTGAAATGTGTCAATAATAACACATTTTACATTGGAATTCTGATATTGAATTCAAAAACAATACCTTTGTTAGGTACCATAATCTTTTTCCTTCATTTTCTTAACAAACATTTTTAATTTATTTTCAAAGTTAAATATATTTTCACTGAACAAAATTCAAAATGTAATACTATTTCAATAATAAATCAATAAACTTAATATCAATGTTGACAAAAATTGTTATTTCTACTTCATTCCTGAATTATGGCATTTCACCCATTTATTGATTTTTAATGTGAGTATATAGATATTTCTTTATAAAATCGTAATAATATTCAATAAACCGTGCATTTTAAATAGAACGTTCAACCAACAATATTTACCCACTTGAAATACAAAAAAAAATTTTTAACTTACCCGACGGGCTAGGAATATATAAGTCGACTAATGTTTTTTTCTTCAATTCCTGATGAAGAATGTCTCCGTTAGGAATATTTAAACTAACTAGTTAGTAAGAATAGTCTATTGATGATTGATGTGTCCAATGTCCATTGTCCAAGTGACATTTACATTTTGGACTTTGGACAATCACAATATTTATGGACATATTCAATTTTAAATTTTAACCAGATTACACATTTATCAACAACACCAACATCATTGATAACATGAAAATGATATGCAATGGTACTAACATACATATTTATCACGGGTCGCTTGGCATTCTGTGGTCGTTTATATACGGTTGGTATATTTTTTTATGTTGAAAAGTTAACCTAAAAATCTTTGTAAACATTTTTATATTATCAAATTATCATTATTCATTTTCATTTATCATACCCACTACATTTTAATCGAGTGGTGTTTACAGTTTTGTCAACAATTGTCTCATGAAATGAAGATGTACTAAAGGATTGTTATTAGGTATATAATTTTTGTTTTTAACAAAATATAAAAATTTACGATATAGTGGTTTATGTGGTTTCAGTAATGTGTATACGATTAAAAGTTTGTTAAACTATCATCTCATTTGCACATCAAAAACCTGTTTATAATTTAAAAGGTGAAAATACATCCATTCGCCATGGCGACTCCAACCAGCGGCAATGGGAACTTGGTGGACGAATTCGATGAAGCTTTCATGTCACTCGTTGAAATTATGTCGAAAGAAGAAGAAACATTCTCACCGGTCGATAAGGAGGAGGTACGTGTTGATATAGATCAGTGTACCATGCGATTTATTGATATTGCTAGACAACTAGAAGCGTTTTTCCTTCAGAAACGGTTTCTTCTATCAGCTCTGAAGCCCGAGTTGATTGTCAAAGAAGACATAACCGAGTTGCGTTTAGAATTAGCACGCAAGGACGATCTTATCCGACGACATTACGATAAAATCGCCGTTTGGCAAAATTTATTGGCCGATCTGCAACAAGTAGCAAAATCGCCCGCACAAAGTACAATGGGCCAGAGTCCTATGCCGGCACCAATGCCATCACCTCTATCCGGACCAATTGGACCACCACAACAGCAACCGTCCCCTCAAGTACCCGGAGGTATGGTGTCACCACAGCAAGCCATGTTCATGCAACAGCAGCAGCAACAACAACAACAGCAACAGCAACAGCAGCAACAACAACAAAGACCCGTTCCAGGGGCTGGAGGACCAATGACCGGTGCTCTGTTACAAGGACCATTGGCCTATTTGGAAAAGACTACCAGCAATATAGGAATGGGTGATGGGAGAAGGTGACGAGGTCGGGGACGAGGAAGAGGACGCGGTAGGGCCCATCTTAGTCCCCCTTGACCACTGGCAAAGGCACAATATTTATGCTTTTAAGCCAAACGAATTACTACAAATAATCCTACCAATTATTTTGTGAATTTACTTGTACATTATTGTATATATCATCACTTATCATTTATGATTTTTTTTTTTTTTATTTTGCACAATAATGCATTCATATAATATATTATGCTGTATAAACTTGCTTAGCAATAAATAAATTGTAACCAAATATATTTTGTATATATACTTTTAAATATATTTATTATATTTCATAATTATACACATTTAATCATTTACCTCAATAATTAACTGAGGTTGGTTATGGCACTATAATTACAAAATATAGGGCCTTTACAAAATACAAATAATTTGTTTATATTTTATACAATTGGCCATTTTTCTCATTAAGTGGTAACCCATGTTAATAATATAATATGGAATAGACTTTAAAAAACATTTAATGTATTATAATAATATATAAGGTATTTGTAAAATGTAAAAACATTGTAATTTGAATTTAAAAATAAATTGATACAACACTTAATAACATATAAACATGTTTATTTTAATTTTTAAGATTTACGTCTAAAGAAGACAATGAGAAAAAAACAAAAAATAACTGATTGACACATATTATCATTATCAATAAGACCACTAATTTAATATTGGCCAAACAACTATAAATTAAATGGCATCAGACCATACATCAGTCTAGAAATAAACATTTATAGTACAACATAATAAATTAAGTATAAAATATATAACAATGAAAATCATTTAAATAGAAAACATGTCATAAAACACTGCCGGTAAATGTAATACTTTAATTAGTAGTATACAAAATAATGTTTCAGCACCTCATAAACGCAATATTAAAATCCTTATTTGAAAATATATACCAGACTTAAAACATCGAGTATAAATCTCAAAAATACCTAACAGAATAACTTAATAAATTAATATAAAATATTAGTCCCTAACAGTAAACAAAATAAAATAAAGATTGTGCAATTTAAAATTAATAATAATAATAATTTATGAGCACTACAATTAAAAATGGGCAGTCGTTTAAAATAAATTGCATTAAAACAAATTAAAAACATTACAGAGAATAAAATATAGTCGTTTTAAAAAAAAGTATTATACTCTTTATAGGTCTTTAATATTTAAAGATTAGGAAATGAAGACAATGATGACATAGTAGTAATAGTAAGTAATAATACTTAAAAAGGCATTCGGTCAGAAGCGATATTTTATCTGGGGCGATCGCTGGTCGTCGCCCTCAAACATTTCTCATCCGCCTGTTCCGGGTGTCCATCGGTCAAACTCAATACCGCTGTCTGGACTCTGGATGGTCGTTGACAGTGGGCTCAGGTAGCTGGAAGCCGACGAAGCTGTGGAGTTAGCCAACTGTTTTGGCTGTGCCTTGGCGTCCTGTAGCTGTTTCTCAAATGAATGCAGCTGCTGCATAAAATGGAAATTTGGATCAATGTTGGCTTTACGCTTCAATACCATGTTGTAAGCCTCGTTCAACGTCAGTTGCCGATGGGCCATCAAATATGCTAGCATTACGGTCACTGAACGTGATATACCGGCTAAACAATGAACCAAAACACCTTTTTTCTGCACTCTACCTTTATCTGCAACAACATACAAATTTATAAATATCATTAAATACCTAATTCATAAAATATAAAATTACATCAAAGACACATAGGTAAGTATAGACTAAAAATATTATAAGTTATATTTTTTTTCCAAGAATATTTCTTCTTCAAATGGTTGGAATCATACCTATTATAAATATACCTATTTGAAGTCATTTTGAGGTGGTTTTCTAAATATATCAAAATCAAATTTATAAGTTGTTTATTCATTTAATATTTTAATCTTACATTTATATATAGATTACTTAATCATGCCTATTCAGATTTCAGATACTGAAAAGTAAAATTAAAATACTACAAAATATGCACCTAGCTTTTAAAGAGTTCTTGTTCTATAAATACAATTTAAAAATATATGATAATCTAACAATTGAATACATTTATTAAGGCTGCTTGTTGGAGCACCCTGTTTTTTTTGTGGTTTTCGACCAATAAGTGTAAGATTAATTTACATACTTCACGACGTCCGATTACTATTTTAAATATACAAGAATGTATACATTTATTAGCCTCTTCTCTAGGTTATATAGGAAAAATATTTTGATTTCTTTAATTTAACTAGTCTCAAAATCAAAATTATTGTCAAATAATTTATTTAAAAAACAAGAAAATATTATTTTCATCTATATATTTATCAAGTTGTAAAACGTTAAATATTTTTTCTACATAACCAATACAAATCATTCAACAACATATAAATTATAAATACATAAACCATATAAATTGTATAATCAAACAAAAATAGGTTTTAAAGTAATTTTAGAGTTAGGTATACGACACACAGATTAAAAAATAGCCGAGGGAAATGAGGCAGTTTGCCCTCTAAAGTTAACTTGATCGGTTAAATCATCAAAGGTGTGACCTTTTTTTTTTAGTTGATGAGCAAATTTAGTAAATTTAGTTGATAAGTGGTCATAACAGTCCACCAAATCGACATCACTTCTCCCCTAAAAAAATGACTTCGCCATGTACCTAGTAATTTTCTTAGCGTAAGAAAAACTACCTTTTATAATGGGAAATTTATTTTTAATAGTTATTAAATTATTTTCAAAATTAATTCTGCTTACAGGTTTTTCAGAAATCAATATACTTTATCATCTATTTGACTATGCGTATTTTCCTTCAGTAGAAATTTAACTACCAAGTCTTTTTTTTAGTGAAAGGTCCACTAACTTACCTATCAATTCGTTTTCATTAAATCGCAATATTACAAAAACACGTTTTCTTCACCTAGGTACCTAATATAAATGTTTTTATTCGTAAATACTCGGTTTAACGGAAAAATGCACGAAAAAAGGGGGGGGGAAATGATTAAAAAATACGCTGAATGCAAGACGTGTAAAACGAAAAATAATATTCTGATAAAATAACAGTTGAATACAGTGTTGTTGTCATCACAATTCAGGTCGATTTTGACAACTAACAAAGAAAATTGAACTTATTTAATCTAATTATGTCTAATTAATTAATCTAGATTCAATTCTATGCCAAAAGTGACATTGAAATCGAGATATTGCGGAAATCTAGTCACCGAGTCTCCGGTAAATGTGGTACACGACAACAACACGCAAAAATGATCGAAACGAGTATCGTACACTACCAGAATCCTACCCGACGAGCGAAGTGCTTCCATCCAATACCCATTTACCGCGTTTTCTAAAATGACTATAACAAAAAAAAAATTCGATTTTAAATTAATATTTAAAAAAAAAAAAAATCTCCGTCGACGTTACGGAAATGTGGTTCGCCGTATCAATGATTATTATCTGATAACAGGTATTTTAACCATCGAAAATCATTAGTGATTTGCTATACCTACAACTTTACTACTGTCATTGATTATTATTTATAATCAATGCCATTAGGTGTCTATGAACCACGCCAACAGACCACGTGACTACCGAAATAAATACAATTGGGTACCTACTATTATTATCAATCTACCTACGGTTTATTGTTATATTAACGTACACTGTGGGCATACGCGGGGGTGGCGTGTTCCGGTTATATTCGTACGCGAAAACCGATTCACCCACATAGGTCGCGAGTGTCGTACGCACGCAACGTTCCCCTCCCCGGGTGACGGGTTGCCCATTGTATTGTTAATTAAAATAATTACTCGTAATTATTATTATACGCCGTGTACACGAGGTGAGAGAAACAGAAATCGACGAATACACGATTATTATGATATATACGTATATAGTGTGTAATCCATTATAACAATAATAATAATAATTATTATTATTATTATTACCTATTATAATATTTTTGTCGTCACATTCGTCAAAATCGTTTGTTCCGGACGCCCACGCACCTCCCCGATACCCACGATGGGGGATGCAGCACACCCCACGCGATATCGACGTTTTATAATTAATCATTTTCCATTATTCCTGTACGTATATATATATATATGTGTGTGTGTGTGTGTGTGTGTGTAGGTACGATTGTCGGCTATTATTGGAAAATTTACACGCAAACGATTTTTCACGTTTTCGACACGCGCACGTCATGCCGCCCCGCACAAATGCCCGTAAAACACAATGACCGTGTGTACGGGAAACGTGCCGAGTTACATAATAATAATATTATAAAGTTTTGTCCGTTTCCCTACGCGACATCCGCGCAGCCACATTTTTATACGTGTACCGACCGTGCGGGAATATTCTCGGGAAATTCGACTGCTTAATATAACGGATGGCGCACACGGAGGGGTACAGGTCGACACCCCTATAATAATAATAATAATAGGCGGTAGGTGACAAGGACTAATATCATTCCAATATTTTGTTGATAAACCATAATTATAATCTTATATATAAATATAAGATTATCTACTATGAACGTCGTTGAAGTAACGAAATTGATTACGAAAATTGGTGGGTGTAAAAGTGTGCTGACACCACGTGCAGAAAACGAGTGTGCGCCACCGCCGGATAACTTGTTCCGCGGTCCACATAATAATAATAATAATAATAATAATAATAATAATAATAATAATATTAATAATATTAACATATTATGTGCGTTCACACGACGACGTACATGGAAAAACTACTGATCTGCCAACACCTATTATAATATACGGCTGGTAAACGGCAAAAGGATCTGAAAGTATAATATACCTTTCCCGGTATCCGCTTTTCCGTTTAACTTAAGAGAAGATTTTCACCGTCAAATCAAAAAAAATCTGCCAGCGTTTATTATGTACGAAACTTTCAACTTTACCCATTGGATTCTGAGGAAATCGTTACGAATATTTAAATATATGTATAGATGTCAAAAAAAAAAAAAAAAAAAACCCCCCTCGGTGTTATTATAGATATTCAACGCTATTATTTAATAATAACTAAACGTTGAACAAGGTATAATATATCTATCGTAACTAAACGATAAATATCTTCACGGCCATATAGACACAACACATAAACCAGGGAGTCAAAACGGGTTTGAACCCGGGTAACGCGTAAAATATTAAAAAAACGTAGTAAACCCGAAACCCGGCAAAAACAGAAATTTTTCGTACGAGTTGGATAACGTAAATCGATAAATCCGTGAGAACTATAAAATACTGAAATCGAAATAAAAAATGTTTAAAAAATACAATTTCGGTAATCCGAATACAGAATCAGAATCGTAATCCGTACATGCCACTCGATATTATTATCATCTATAGCTAATTATTATTTAATTCTATTATTATATGTATTTTTGTTACGAAAAATAAGTCGATTTTTTTTATTGAAATTTTTATTTAATTCTATGTTTTTATATTTTTATTATTTATATATTATTCTACAGATATATTTTATTTTATTATTATATTCTGTATAATGTATTTACGCACATACCAACATACATTCATTTTATATAATATTTACGAGATTTTAAGTGAAAAAAAAACGTCCATTAGCGGTAATTATATATTTTTTGATATACAGAGTGTTTCTTTTTTTAACGTACAAACTTGGAGAGTAACCTCATATTAGTGAATGTGATCGTAAACCTATTTTTCAATAATGTAATGATTTAAGGAAATATAATTTAATACAATTTTGTTTGCAATATTCTTATTAAAATAATAAGTACCTATAAGTAGTATCTATTAATTATTAATACGGTTGTTATTTATATTATAAATCCATGTTAATGTTATTATTATTCAAATTAAATTATGTACTTTATTGATATTTTGTTCATATATATATATTTCCTTAAATCGTTAGATTAATGAAAAATTGATTTTTCCATAACATTTACCGACCTTTAAAACCCCTATTTTAATATGTCACACGATTTTTGAGATTTTGATACGCCAGCGTCTGAAAATCGCAAAAATCGTGTGATATATTAAAATAGGGGTTTTAAAGGTTGATAAATCTCGTAATGTATTTCGTTTTGCAATAAATTTAAAACTAAATGAAATAGCTACTGTAAATATCCTTAAAAATCACGAATTCACAAAACGAAAAATGGGTTTTCGATTACATTCACTAACATGAGGTTACTCTCAAAGTTTATACATTAAAAATACATTTTATATTATAATTTAAAAAGTATTATAAAAGATTGACAATTTAAATACACTTATAAATAATATTTTAAGTTGTTACATAAATATTATTACATTTTGTTGATCTAGAAAAATTTTAAAGTTAAAAATTTAGAGGGTTAAAACGTCCAATTAATCTTAATAAATCTTGATTTTATTCTGATATCAATTTTTTATGAACAATATTTATTAGAATCCCCAAAAAAAACGAAAATATTTTGAACCTAAACTTAAAAAAATTAACCAAAAAAGTTTAAATTATTTTTAAACCAGAAACCTGTAACCCGGTTAAAAATTTAACCTATTTTAAACACTATAAAATCGTAACCTGGAAAAATGCACCTGTTTTAAACCAAACAAAAATATTAACCGTTTTTTAACATCACAACTGGAACCTGGGAAAAATTGAATCCGATTTAAACCCATAATCCCAAACCCGAAAAATATTAACCCGGTTTGACTCCCTGCTTTGAATTAATTGAATTATTTGTACACCACAATATTTCATTTTTTTAACGATATATGTATATGCAGTTAACGAACAAGGACTTTGACAGAGTCCAAGAAAATATTAACTAAACTACTTATACACACTCTTTATAGCAACATATATTATTATTATTATATGATTACTTGCGGTATTGAAATATGGGAGGGGGGCACTTATTACTTATATATTTGATATTCATTTGGATAAAGTAAAATTAACCATGAATAAGGTTATAAAATGTATTTAAAAATTACCTACTAATTTTATATACAAGGAATTAAATATACCAAATTTTAATAAACTGCTTACTAAATGTATCATAATAACACTAGACTTAAAAAAAATATATAAATGCTATTCCGCCAATCTATAATAAACAATTTGGTTTTTAAGATATACTGTATTATTTGTATTACTTCACTATCTGTATTCACTACATTGTATTATTTTAATTAATATCTAGCTTAATAACTCAACACCTTCATTACAAGAAACTTCTTAAAAAGGATGTATACATTTTTGTAATATATTGATTGATTCTATTTTAAGTTAGTTTTCGAAATATCAATAAATAAATAAATAAATAAATTATATAACGCATTAAGAGTAATAAAGAAAATATATCTTAAAATAAAGAGGAGAAGAGAAAGATCAAAAAATTGGTAGGGGGGTAATCGAAATTTATATGAGGTGGGCGGGTATAATTTAGTAGGATATTCTATGAAAGTCGAAGACTAAGATAGCCGAAAGAGGGCAAAGAAGAAGATTATAAAATGAAAAAACTCAATTCCACAAAAATATGATTTACTTTTATTTGGTAAATACGTATTTCGATAACTATGTTATCACTTATCATCTTCAGTACACTAGTGTACCTAACCCAACACTAATCTAACCACTGAAGATGATAAAATAGTTATCGAAATACGTATTTACCAAATAAAAGTAAATCATATTTTTGTATCAATTGAGTTTCATCATTTTATTATTTGAAAATCCACAAGTACTTAAATTATAAACAAAGAAGAAGATATTATATATATATATACATTGATAATTTTATTAATTATAGATAGATAAATAAATAAAAATAACTAATCATGAATAGTTTAGGAAAGTAGGTAGGTAGGTATAAGATAGAAAATTTCACAATCTACCTAATTTGTAAAACTGTAATTACAACCCAAATCCTAACTTCATTATACAAATTTCAAATCAAATATGAACATATTTTTTCTCGCTCATTTTAAAAATACAAAACTATTGCTGAATAAGTTAGCCTCTATTTATATTTTATCAGTAAATATATTTTGTGAATTAATAATAAAATTGTAATTTTAAGACTGACTTGATGGCAGCAAGATTGAAAATGTGATTCATTGACCCATTGATCATTACAATTCCACACAATTTATGCAATATTACTGTGGTAATACGTTAAAAATCTAAAACATTTAGGTATATATAATATATATATAATATTTCAAGAGGACGCTACACCAACCATTTTTTATAGGCAATTTTTAAGAAGTTTTTGAATGATGAAGATTTAATAATTAAAAAATGTTCAAATACATTTTAAAAGTAATCCAAAAATATTCTCATTTCTGGACCACTTTTTTATTGTTGTATAATCACGACATTTATTCAAAAACTATTTGTGGCTTTCTGATCTCAGTTTGAACAAAAATTATCATAAAAGAGATATAATTACACTAGATACATAAAAAAATGAGAACTTAAACTAAGACCGAAAATAGTTTTTGTATTTTGAGTTTTTGTTCGATAAGTATATTTAAACATCTAAATTTTTTTATTAATAAATGCCAAATTTCCAAATTTTCAAAAAAAAAAAAATTATTTTAACTAAAATAACTATATGTTCATCCATAGTAAATATTTTTATTTGAAAATTTACTAGAAGAGAAATTGAACTTAGTGAAAACGTGATTTAAAGCCGTTAAAACTCATGTGCTCTTAAAAAACGAATGTTAATTTCAAATTTAATATATTGTGAATAGACAAACATTTGTCTTATTGAAATTATTATTTGATTTATAAAACGTGTGTGTCTAATTATTTAATTTTATTTATTTTTAATAATAATTTATTTAACACATTTTAACGAAACATATTTACGTGGTCGCATATATAGATACACGATTATCATTTAATAATAATGACTTTAAATTAAAAAAATAAAACCCAAAAAAAGTAACGATTTAGTATAGCTAGGTAGCTATATAAATACATACCATATTGTATTATATATATTATGTATTATATTATATTATACAATTTATACCTAGGTTACCGTGATGAAAACCAAAATAATAAACCGTAATTATTAAAATAACTGACACAAAATGTTTAATTAAAATTGAATATAGTAATTCCTTCCATTTTATTTCTATATAACAATATTATAATCTATAATTTTACAAAAAAAAATTATTTTTAATTAGTCGTTAAAAACTCAAAAATGAATACTTCATATACGTATAGACTATATAGTATATATTATAAAGAATAAAATTAAAAAACAATGTACAATATACAAAAAGTTTTCACACGTTTTGACTTTTTAAAAAGTGCACGGATAAGGTTAAAATAAGGCTTGATTCACAAAGTGCTCGTCGTGAGACATGTACAAAGGAAATATTTAAATGGCATCGTGAGAAAATGAACACTTGACTTGATTTAAAACAATAGAAAATCAAAATCTCAGAACGCGTTGTGCAATTTTCGTTATCTATTCAAAGAATTGCATACGTTGGTACCCATAAATAATTATATTATTATTCTTAATGTGTCCTTTTTAAGAGCAAAAAATAGTCGTTAAGACATGAGCCTGTTGGTTTTTTTTTATCCGTGTATCACCTTAACGCCAAATTATATTTTTAACAATATTTATCGCAGATTTCCGAAAAAAATACAATATAAATGAAAAAAAATTACGGTAGCAAAAGTTGCTTGTGAATCAAAAAACCTGTTCTATACGACAAAGAAGACTTATTCTTTTAACAACTCACCTTTTTTATATCATCTTATTATAGTATTTTAAGGCTCATAAATCATATTATTTTAAGTTGAAAACGAGATTTGTATAAGTAAATTATTATCATTAATGAAAATTAAAATTGAAAGGTTCTATATATTGCATAAAAATATAAAATATATTGCAGATTGAATCTAAAAAAGGGTCTCCTAAACAATTTCAATATATTATTATATATTATATATTCAAAGCCAGCGATTTTTTTTTTTTTTAAATATGATCTTGTTGTGTAGTAAGTCTTAAGCGCATATAATAGAGTAAGCTTACAGGAAAACAAAAACGGAAATATCAACAGGACATTGTGTTTGTTACACAGGAAGGCTTCGAGTACGTCACTCACTATTGTCTACAACGTCGAACTACACTATAAGCTATTGTTTTTTATTTTCATTTCCGTCGTACTTGTATATCAGTAAAAAAATTAATAATAATAAAAAATCCAGCCCATACATAAATATGGATAAGGTAATATAATAATATCGTAACAAGGATTTTACGTTAAAAAAAACTTCTCCGACTGGCCAACAAAACCCGCCACACAGCTACTTATTATAATTATTAGGTATAAAAGGTCTCAAGACAGAACGACTAAATGCACACGCAATATTTCATCAGGCATACCCACTCGAATTGTTGAAGTTTAATAACACGAAACTTTCTTTTTCAGAGATCCGGAAAAACATTCAAATTTCCGTACGCATTAACGTCACGTTGTGTAATATTTTTTTGTTCTTTAAAAATGTTTTATTCAACGAAAGAGGCAGAAGATTAAGTCGATAAAAATGCAACTACTGAAAAGTCGGAGGCAAATCTATTTTTATAAACTTCTGACGACATAACACGCTCTGCTTATCACCGTAAATTATCTTTTTCCATTTAAAAAATTACGAACAACAAACCGCTATTATGATGACTTCATTTTCATCAACATAATATTATGGTCCAAAAGATGCACTATTTATTCTCAACCGATTTTATATTATAATACACGTTTTTCGTTTTTTTTACAGGTACTTCGATTTTAACGAGGTACGCAGCAAAACTTGGGAAAATATTGAATGTTCAATATTTTATAACAAGTCGCAATAGACTAAAAAAAACGAAACTTGGGAAAAATTTGAAAAAGTGACGTTTTGGAAAATATTATCTACAAATTTTTTTGATCTGACCTAGAAACCGGGCAGGGTACTCAGTTAGTTTAACACAAAAACAACCTACGATTTATAATAAAACATCACATAAAATCGTTAATTTTTTCAAAGTTTTACTGGCCTACATCTTAATGACAACGAAAAACAAAATTATTTTAGAATATTTTATGACTCATATGTCGCAAATATTAATAGTATTATTTAAATATTTAAAAAATTTACTTTATACGTAGTGAACTACGGTATTAATTCTATTGATTTTTCCATGTAAACGTCAAAAATCTCAAACCAGTAATCCAGTCAATGTGAGTCAATGTGTATCGTAATGAACTGGAAGACTAAAATAATTGCCAATGACGTCAATTTACAAAAATTCAACTTACTATTTTAGCCATAAAAAACATCTCGACCACGTGAAATTCAAACTAATGTTTTGCGTTTTAAATTCGTGTTTCTGCAGCATATAATTTCATCATTCGAAACATTCATAACTTCATTCGAATTTGTAAATAACAGTTATGTTTTCACATAATTATATATCATTTCAATTATTAGTTAACAGCTAAATTAATATTAATGATGAAGGATTTTTTATTTTATGTAACATTAGTTTTAATACAAATTTAATAATAAGTTTTTATTTTTCATATTTCGTAAAAATTGCCTATACAAAACCCCTAAAAAATCGCAGGTGTTGCGGCCCCTTAAGGATAACAGTCTATATTATTTTTATACAATATTTGGAAAAAAATTTAGCCCGCAGGAGCGGCAGCTGCCCAACCTGCCCCTACCGTACGCACGCCTATGCTTATTATATAATAATAACGTGGGATCAATTATTAATAAAAATCGACAAACACATTTATATAGCTAAACACAACGTAACTACATATTATATTGTATTACCTACCTATATGGTTGGTAATAGTAGATACCAGTATGCATACCCGAATTAACCCAAATAAATTACATAACCCAAAACTTGAATTATTAAAGCAATTAAAAAAATAAAGTGGTACATCAATTTGTATGTATATTTTGCAACTAATATGGTAATGCTGTTTATCGTAGGTAGATTTTATAAGATTTAGAAAAAAGCTATATAGATACTGTGAAAACGAATTACATTAATGCGAGCGATCAGATCAAAAAGCCAATCCAATATATTTTATTACCAGCCTAATTATTTTATTGGTGTAAACTTCAAAATATTCAAAAATTGGAATATTTAAATCCAAATTTGATTTTACTATTTTCTGTTAACACCAACAACGTTATATAAACTAATAAAAATGAGACTGTTATACACTCATAATTTTTAAGGGGTATAGGCAAATTTATTACATTTTTAGCAAAATTAAAATTAAGGGGATTGGAAGCGGTCATTAATTATGAGATTGTGTGTAGGTAATTATTTGATATATTCGCATTACTCAAGTGTGTTTGTGTCAGTAGTATTTGATCTTTAGTGTGTGTAAATACGTTCAGTACCTATAATAATGATGGTGTGTTCACTCGCACGGACAGGCACATACCAATAAATACGACTACCATATTTGAAAAGACACTAAATCCTATTTTCAACATACCGATTGTCTTAGTAATGCAATAAGGATTCTGAAAACTGATCTGAATTGTCATGAAATCTTCTTTAGAGCGACTTTCCCACTTTTTTCATTTTTTTTTTCTCTTAATTTTCACAAAAATTGTAAATGTAAATTTTTAAATGTCCAAATATATGAACTTAATTGTAGGCGGACTTAGGGAAAAATAATCGAAAATGTGGAAAAGTCGATCTAAAGTAGACATTAGGACAAATTTAGATCAATTTTTATAATCCTTATCGCATCACTAGATCCATCGGTACGTTGGATATAGAAATGGTCTAAATTGATATGTTACGTGTGCGATAGAGACAGACAAACGCCGCTTAAAATCCCCTTAAGAGGGTTGAAAAAGGTCCATTTCTAAGGAGTTTTGTATAGGCATTTTAAAATACTCAAGCACATGAACCATGGGAGTGTGTGAGTAATAAATGATTATTAGTGTGTGTGACATCTCAGAATACCAATTATCTGTAAAACGTACGAGTACATATAATATACCTATAATAATTTATTACTATAGATATTATTGTCATTATCACTAATAATTTTCTAATTTAATTATTTCACATTTTACATCGCAGCAACAACCATGCTGGTAATTGTACTTTGACGGACGGCGAACGGATCGCGACTATATTATTAAATTGTTTACTTATATTTTATTTTGTGTAGTATCAGCAGAATATGTTTTGTTCTATTATCATTATCTAAACATAACAAAATGAATGAAAAACATACACAATATAAAATTATAAAATGTATCATAAATAATAGGTAAATTAGAAGCATAGACCTAGTATAAGGTCTATCGTTAGTAGATATTACGGTTATCTACTACAGTGTAGATAACCGTGGTAGGTAAATATCAATATAAATACAAAAACAAAACATACATAGGTAGAGAATTAAAAAATTTAAAGTCAATATTCAGTGGCGGATTTATGGAAGAGGGGGAAGGGGGTTCAACCACCAGGACTAAAAAAACCATACCTATATGAGGACAAAGTTTCAATGTTTTATATAATATGTTTTATAAATCTGTAAAATCAAGGAGCACGCGACAGTAACAAAATTAAATTCCTTTTATATTCGATTTCAGATCTGTGTATAAATATTATCATTCGATTTCTTGCAAAATTCTCACCTACATTAATGTATCCCACAATATTTTGATTTTCCGACTTAGTTCAGACTAAGGTTAAAACAATCAAAAATAGAAAAAAAGTAGTATAACAATTCACATCAGAATTTTACAAGGATTTTAATAGTACCATTATTTTTTATATGGTTTGAATATTTGTTTAAATATCTCTGGAAAACAATAATTTTACTCTAATTATAAAAAAAATTACATGATTTACATGTCATACTAAACATGAATATCATGTGAGAAACCACGCCTCAGTTTCCACCCTATATATATAGTATAAATATTTAGACGTAGATATTAACACGTTTTAAAATTGGGCGGCCGTGAACATAAGATAGGTAGATCGCTTTCAACGAGTATACAGCTACATATCTATATATTAGGTAGGTAACATGCGTAATTCGTATATTTTTATTATAAGTAAATAAGTAATATAGGCACATCATAAAATATATTTAATCGGTTTGTAAAATAATAATTTAACTAATTAACTAGTTTTGTTATCGGATTCGACAACAACCGAGCAATTATTATTCTAGAAACTAATAATGATCTCGTATACTCGAGCAGGTATGCTCTCGTACGCGCATGCACGTCATTAGGCTATTAAAAATTTTATTTTCATTTTGCGTTTGCAAAATTAAGGGTAGATTCTTCTGTTATTCCTATTTTAATTCTGAAAATATATTAAGATTCTGTAAGTAATTTACTAGAGAATGTTGGAAATACATTTTTCATATTAAGTTTTATTCTCATATGACAAAGGTTTTCGCACCACATTTCCAAAAATGCAATACTCTTTTTAAAAATATAAAAATTCTTCTTCCAACGTTCTCTAGTAAAGAACCTACAAAATCTTAATCATTTTTCAGATTTAAAATCGAGAAATCAGAAGTATCCTTAATTTTAGCAGGCTTTTATTAGGTCTAAACAATGAAATAATACATATAAATACACAAATACCTCCTTAAACAAATGTAAGATGTTTAAATAGTATTTAATGCTACGACAAAATTTCCATTTGTTTGATCAGAAATGGTAAAATAAATAAATGATCGCTCTAATAAGAACAATAACTATTTCATAGAGGGTAGTTTTTATAATACTTGTATATACATGTATTGTATATACATATTTAAACACCTAAAATCTACGATCCGTGATTAAAATTTGTAGTATTTGAAAATGTAGAAACTGAGAAATCAGAATATTAAAATCTGATTATTATAAAGAATTTACATTAAAAATCTAATATAAATTGATACACAATATGGTTTTTTTTTTTTTTGAATACCAGAATTAACTCGAATAAATATTAAAATAACCGTAACCGGAAATGTTTAATAACCCGTACATCCGAAATATTTTTCAGCGCCCGAAACTCAAAACCCAAATTATTAATTCGGGTGCAAAGCCCTAGAATATGCTATAGTATACTAAAAACTATTTGAAAATACATATACAAGTAAACAATTAAAATAATGAACTCAAAAGTGCAATTATATTATTCCGACGATCTGTTTTCAGGCCATCATTGCTACACGAGATTTCTAAGAAGTTAAAATTAAGCGGTCAAACTTGATTTTATTCAAAAAAAATCACACTCTGATTAGAACAACATAATTATTATTCCTGTGAGATGAATATTGAAGTCGATCGATTCGCGCCAAAATGTTTAGTGCGAGCACAATATAAATGACCGAGTCGTAACGACACGACACGTCGTCATGTTCGTCTAGCAGCGAAACCCTGCCGCCCCGAACATGTATCAACCATTGGGTGTGCCATAAATATTAAGGTGGCGGAAGGGGGTATAATGTTTTGAGCGGGAAGGTGCATTGCCAGCAACGCGGGACGCGAAACCGGGACACGGGGACAGCAAGCGGAACGCATACACGTAGCGGCCCGACTGACTGCCTTCGCTACATCCCCTGACCCGGATATTGATCGGAACGGGACGACCGGGCGCACGCGTGACGATACACCAAACGGGTGACGACCGAGAACCTCCTCTCATTCAAAGGCTCGTACCGTTCATTGATAACGTTTCCCCACCACACCGCCCCGTCAATAACTACTACTCCTTCAGAACCGAATCCGGATGGGGGGGGGCCACCCTTCACCTCACCGAACCTTTCGTAACTTGTTGATGAGGACACGCCAACCTACTCTCTTCCTCCCGGGCCCCAAATCGTACATATAGATGTGTATATATACATTATACGACGTTATAAACCGGACACGGCGCGCGTGGGCGCTCCACGTTTCGGCTATATACATCGGCAGGCAGACTGCGTGGGCGTCTTCATTCACGGAATCTCCCCGAGCGCAACGCGCACGAACACGCGCGCTACGACGACAGTATAATATTATGTACAACAGCGCCGAAGCCGCCGCCACACTAAATGTGTATACCAAGCTAGAAAGTTCACAAAAATATCACACAACTGCCAAGAAATCACACGGTAGACCTTTTCGAAATACATTTGTACTTCAAATACGCATTTAATTATACGCGCGCCGAGGCGGAACAAAACAAACGTACTTTCAAGTTTTAACACGCCACCGTACAGTGCAGACGGTCAATTAAAATTCTTTCCGGGGCTATTTAAGGCGCTAAAAAAATATGGTCGCCAAGATTTTTCTGAACACGTGTTCCACGTCGTCTCCGGGAGATTCATCTCATTAATATATTGATTTTTAATTTCGACTTATCTATTTTACACAATGCACATAATATAAACACGCGCATTGTTGTCCGGCCATTCTCCCATAATATTATTACCCGATGTCGCTGTTTAGTATAATACGAATTCACCACACGTTGTAATATTTTATTAACAATTACAAAAATATTCGCATTAATAATTCTATTAGTATTGACTACTACGATATTACGACCGATTACATACGACGTAAAAAGTAATTTAAGAATAATATAGTAGGTAAACAGTAATTGATAAAACCGCAATATTACCTTGGCCTACTCTAAATAATTGAGATAAATGTTGAGGAAAAAGAAGAAGAATATTTATAGATAATTCAAACATCTTTCTGAATTTTAACCAAACAAAATTGTTTGATATTAGGTTTCAAAATTACAGTGTTGGAAATATATATTACACGCCATTGTTTTATATGGATGATTATAAATTTTCTTTTATGTATATTTTATTCACTGTGTCTCCATTACCGGGCACTCGGGTAAATAATAGAGCATCGGTCGCTCATTTTAATAACACAAGATAACACATATCAATTAAAAATATTATATACTTTTACAGTATTATCTTAAATTAGCTGTTTTGCAACACTTTTTCGACTCGTCATATAGTCTAATGGAATAATGCAATATGCGAGATTGCGAGGTCCCAGTTTCGACACCATCGCGACTTTTGTTTTTTAGATTCTGAGCGTAGCGAGGGAACTTGTGGTTTTACAATGATGTTTATTTTTTTTTTCTGTTAATAAATTTTTGACTAGGAGCCGAAGAGGATCTTAGCGTTAGTATGATATTGATAGGAAATCGATTGTAGATGGTACCCTATACATAGCATTTTTCGAATTCTCCAGTACATTCCTCGGGAAAGAAGAAACATTTGCTTTATATGGTGATATATCCTTCATATATTGTATATACGTTATATACACATTATACAATGTATACATACTATATATATTGTATACTATATATCTGTACCTACAGACTACCTACCATACGGTTTATGACTTACACCGAATATACATTTATACATTATACAAAGTATATTGACACTATGACAGTTTAATATTATTAATAATTATATTACATAATTCATTTATAATACATATATGTAATAAATGTGATTTATTTTTATTATATTTGTTGACTATTGAACTGCGATTTTTGAGGTTTTGGAATTCAACAAAGTGTGTATCTAGCTAAAATGTATGGTATGTTTATTCGGATAATAGGTATAGTATAATATATACAGAAATAATATAATATAGGTATGGTAACATTATACAATTTTCTTTTGTAAAATATATGTAAGAATTTTACACCGAAGTTTTTTCGAATGCAGTAATTTATCATTGCTTTCAAATGCAATACATCCGCCAAGAGTATCCTAACCGATGAGCGAAGTGCTTCCACCCCTACTGACATCCAACGAGCGAAGTGCACCTTTTTTTATATTTACACAAAAACGTATTTAATTTGCTTAACGTGGTTTTTCGCAACAAATTGGGGGATATTTTCAATTCAAACTGTCTAAGTTAATGAAGCAAGTGAGTGACCCTGCCCGGTTTCTAAACTTGTTCAAAAATAATTTAAAACATCAACATTTTAAATATGTGTTATCAATCTAACTTAACCTGGATGTCTGGTGCTCTAATTTGTAATTAAATTATTGACCAACATTTTAATAAGTTAACATACAAATATGGTAACTTTTATAAACTCATAAAATTGAATGTAAATAGTATAAGTAGATAAAAATACAAATTCTAAAATAATTCCCCATCAATTCAATGTAATATGGAAAATGCTCAAATGTACAATACAGCATGATGTTATATTAAATATTTATTATTATTCTACTGGCATTTTTGAAATTTCTCTAAGAGTTTTTGCTTTCATCACAATCTCTTTAAACATTACTCGATCCTGGACTACTCTTCTCTACTCTTATACTCTCATTCTATATCTATCAAGATCTTCTTACACAACATCCAGCCATATTTTCCTAGACTAGAATTGCTCTACTTATATCATCCTCACTTTTCCGCATCGCGGGCTCAAGCCATTAGATCCTTTGTTTTCGTATAAAACTTATAACTGATGCCAAACCCATCTCTACCTGAAGCTTTTTGTTACATTTTCTCCTCCATGTTACCATACATTTATTCACATATGTTCTATTTTTGAATAATATATTAAAATTACGTTAAACAAACCGGAAAAATATTGTTTACAATTATTGTATATCAATGACAATATTAAAGTACCAATATTATGTACTTCTTATAGTACAGCTGTAGTACTACGACGTTATCTCAAGACTCAATATTATACCAACAAGTAGTAACATGTTTTAATATTTTTTTACAATTAAATTTCAAAACTAGTTTGACGACTTAACGGGATAACCGTGTGTGCAAAAATCGAAAACCCACTTCCAGCCCACAAAAACAAAATTTGTTGAATTTATTTCTAAGAAATCATAGTCAAAACCTATAGTATACAACTCATGGTGAACTAACACACAGGGCTGAAGCCTGAACCTCAATCATCGTCAGCCAACTAAAATGAAAAAAAAATATCCATTTTACAACTTACCGATGAATTCTATTGCTTGTGGGAAGAAACTGGCAAGATTTTGTCCGATATGATCACAAATGGGTATCTGCATGTACTTGATAGACCCTTGTTCTTCAAAAGTATTTGGCAAGTCTGATGTAACATTCAAAATGTACTAAAAAAAACCACCAATTAACACATTAAATACAATATACGTTTATAATTTCCTGTGCATTATAATTACCTCTATCCTATGTTTCTTAAGCCATTCTAAGTCTTCAGAATTGGCTGCGTTACCTAGGAATAGGTCTGGTAATATTTCCACAGGAAAATCACGATCCTCGTCATATCCCAAAATAGAACTAGTGCTATCTACGTCCGACAGACTGTCGATATCCGAACCTGCTGAGCTATCGGGGGATGTGCTGATCTTGGATGATAACTGTTGTTGACGACGAGCGCTTCGACTATGTGGCACAATTGGGGTAATACGTAATGACCGCAGACCCATCAGACCAAGACCCACGTCTTGGTCACGTTTATAGCCATGCATTGATATGTCATCATTGGCTCGGGCACATCGATCCAAATACGACTCGCACCATTCTGGATACGACTGTTGGAAGGTATCGAAATTCTCTAGAAAAATTAATAAAACGGTCATTGTTAATAATGTGAAAAAATCTATTTACCTAATTAGTGCCCTTCTAAAAAATAAATTTCAATGTAATATAATATATTATGTTAGGTATGATATTATACTATACAATATATTTTTGTTTAAATTACTCCATTATTAAGCTAACGAGTTTTATATTATATATTATTTGTTACAATAATTACTTTTTATGTGTATACTTAACCTGACACTCGAGTAAAATATAATCATTGGTTTGTTACTATTCACGGAAGTTTAACATATTATATTATATTATACTGCATAATACGAGTAGGTACATAATTATTATATTTGTTGATTGTTCATATTGGTGTAGACATTTATACATTGAATTAAATTCTATATGTATGTAGGTACTATATAATATATCCTATATACCTATACGAAATATGCAGAAGATAAAGTTACTTACTGACCATATTTTAACGAAATAATCCATTAACTAATGAGTTTATTTAATGAAATAAAATTTGGTAAAATGACAAGGCGTCAAAAAAAGAACTTTGAGAGTTGAATTTACCCAATTAATATTTATAACTTTAAACTTTTAAAATATTTTTATTTTCAAAATAATTCAATTATTAAATATTGATTTAAAATTATAAACAACCAACAGAATTATGAAATTATTATACTCAGATCGTAAATAGATTGATAAAATCGTTTGAAAATACTTATATCAATAACAATAGTTATAAAATAATAAAACATATCTAATTGTGATATTTGTTTTTTATGCATGTAATATATTACTATAATAGAATAATAAAAAAAGTTGTGCAGATACCGATGATGTTATTACTATTATTATTTTAAATTTGAAAGCAAAGGTAAATAAATGTGCACTTCGCTAGTTGGGTATCAGTATAGGAGTAGAAGTACTTCGTTTATCAGACAGGATACTCTTAATAGATGTATTGCATTTGAATAATTATTTTATTGAATTATTGGATTTAATAAAACGATTTGGAATTTGGTTTAATGATTTTTTTTCAAAATTGGTTACCATAACAATTTATTTCTATTTTGTTACATTTATAAAATATTTCTATTATAAAAACTAGTTTTTCGTAACGCATAAGGAATCTACTGAAAAAGATCAAAAAACTAGCTCTTCAAAGTGCCTACCAATTAGATATACATTTGATATAAAAAAAAGCTCTTTACTCCGAAGGAATACTCTAAGATTATAGATTTACACGAGGAGATCAATGTAAATATAATGTATAAATACATAAATATATCATTATTTTACTCGAAGTTTTATGGTTGAATTAAAAAAAAAACAACTTGACATTTGGATAACATATTTTATTTAGATATTTAATAAACGTTACCATACGAATAAATAAATAAGTATATAAGTGGCAATTTATAATATTCTCATCTCCCGCAAGATGTTTGTCAACACACATACAAACACACGGTAATGAAATCCCGGGGGCATATATATATATATTATAGTACAGTTATTGTAACACATTTAGGATTCAGTACAACAATATTCAAACTAAATTTGAAAACGTAATTGACAAAATAACACATTATATACATATTACAAAATCCGTTTTCATTGATATTGCACAAGTAAATTATTGTAATGAAAATATGTCCATAATACTCATAGGTATATATTTTGTACAACCAAAATCGAATATAGGTACCTCCTACCTAAACGTTTGACACAACATACACCAACTCAGTGAATAAAAATAAAAGTTAATATATAAATTACAATATGCAGTAGGTACTTATAAAACCATAAATTATAAATTGTTAATACTATCATAAAGTTTCCTCGAAAACTCCCATATTCTAAAGACAATTTATTTACGAGTATTTTTAACATGTACACTTCAAATCAGATTTTCCGCCACCCACGCGTGTAGACTTTCGTTTTTTTTTTTTATTATTATTTATTTCATCAGTAAAGAAAACATTTCGTATAACATTGTGTGTGTGGGTTCGCGAAGAGTGGGCGCCACCTTCAGTGTTACACGCCCCTCTCAACTTACCCCTCCCATCACGGTCATACGGCCCTCCTGCCCCCCCCCTCGTGATATAATACAATATTGGCGATTCTCACAAAGAGCCCCGTCGTCATCATCATCTTCGTCGTCATCTGGATCAGGCGACGACGAGGCATCGATCGGCTACCTAACCGCCAGCCAGCCAGTTTGAACGTATGGATCGAGTAGCCCCCAGGCGGATACCCCCGACCGGAAATCAAAATTGGCCCGCCGGAAACCGGCTGCCAATAAAGCCAGATGATTTATTAACAACCACATGATAATAACAACTATAACGCCCCCGCCACCATTATACCCTCAAACATACGAATTGGGCCCGGGCGAACACTACACGTTTAATCCCCGGACAGGGGGAAAAAAATAGCACATCGGTCCAATTATTGTCGGTACGCCTTCTATAATATAACTTCTAAATAACATTCGGACAAAAAAATACTCTTAATATTAATACGAAAAATAAACAAACACATCCGCTGTTCTTTATAAGGACTCGCATACACACACACACACACACACACACACACAGACACTATTATATCGACGGCCTAAGGACCAAAATTAGGTCACGACGAAACAACTACGTAATATAATGGCAACCTACGTGACGCTAACCAACCCCCGGGAACGCCTACGCTCGAACGAAATACGACATGGTTTTTCACTAAACGACGTAAACAGGTTTGGGTTTTTTTTTTTTTTTTTTTATGTAGTGTTAACTCAAAATTGTTTGCCGTCGATTTACAGACCTACTAAAGGTCCGTCAGGTCGAAAAAAAATATAATATAGGCATATTAAAACGTTCCGGGTCGTCGAGAGCAGCAGAAACACCGCACGTGGTGTTCGTCCATCGGGTTACCATGACTATACCGCGACCGTTGAAAACGCCGACGTGCGCTTCAATGAATATGAAAACTACGGAAGCGGCGGCAGAGTGCACGATTACATTCCACGTAAAGACTAAATAATAATATAATATAACGTTGTTGCCGACGCCGCCGCGCCGTTCAAGGCGTCAACCTACATGCATGCGTTTTCAAAGGCCCGAAATATCGATCCTCCGGCCGAGGCCCATAAAAGTATATAGGTCAACTCATGCTCGCTTTAAACGCAACGTGTAGATACATTAACAATCCTTGGAAAACACAATACATCATATCACTATTATCACTTATCAGTCAAGTTTTTATTTTTATTTATTTATTAGATTTATTGCCAAGTACGGCATACGCTACAAATTAATTTCATGAAATTAAGAATAAATTATCAAACCGTTTTTGAGCATATCTAATATTTGAATGAACAATGCTAATAATTATATCAAATGATCCAAAATCTTCTAAATTAAAATTATAAATGATTATAAAAAATGTAGGCGTATTGATTTGAGGTTTTCGAGTAGGTATTAGGTTGAGCAGTGCTTATTTTAACGTACGTTTCGACCACTTGTTAAAGTGGAAAATAATTACAGTGAAAACTAAAGATAATGCAAAAAAATGTGTCCCTTGATCCGTTAAACCTTATTCAATTTTGCTTTGAAATCTTTTGGACACCAAGAATCTCTTAAATAAGAACATAATATAATATAAAATATATATTATATATATTATATAATATATATAATAAAATTTGGGTTTTTAACGAAATAGTTTTTTTACAATATAGATATTGATATATAAATAATCATTTTAAAATATACTTCGTATTATGAAACTAATAAAATTATATGAATAATAAAAATAAATAATTCAGTCCACATTAAAATAAACCTATTTTCATCAGTATGGTCATATTATGTCAAAACCGTGGTTCATCAATCATTACCATTTTTGGGTTATCTACCTATAAGTACCTACACCAAATATTATTATTTTTTTTTTTTTACTTTTATTATTCATTATTATTATCTATAAGGAACGTAATTATAATTTTTATTAAAAAAATATTTGAACCATCCCCCGGAATTTAAACTAAAGGGGACGCCAAACTTAAGCTTAGCAAATAAGAGAGACGACGTCTTAACCACTGGCTTGGACACATTTTGCGTAATTCTAAGTAGAAAATGCGCATTTATAATTATTATACATAATTTGAAATTGTATTTATTGTAACACTTATTGTGATCAATGATAAATAAATTTTGGTGAATAAAAATAATAGATATATGTATTACGTCAATAGTTTTAAAATTTTTTTATGGAGGTATTTGAACTAACTTAGATGCAAAATTTAAGAGAGGAAACCTAGCTAGTATAAAAATAATAAAATAAAATTACTTTTTTGCTATCACTATCTAAATAAACACATTATACTAGTAACGTTCAAAATTAAATTTTAAGTAGGTAGGTAATTGAAAAAAACTTTTACAAAACTAATTAATCAAGTACGTTATTGTATTTGTAAAATAAATTGACTTTTTAAAACAACTCGTAACTTTATAAATTTTTAAATACCAATGTTTTGTGTTTTCTCCTACATATTTTTTCTATTACCTAGACCATTGACATAAACTGGGGGACAAGTAAAATTTAGAAGAACACACCCCTTGATATTTTGGAAATTAATTTTTAAATTTTGTATTATTTTATTTATATACATTTTTGATGTATAGCAATTAACTGATATTGAATCTGTTAGGACCTATTTGAAATATTTAATACCTTTATAGTTTATTTATAACTTTCATTATTGTCGGTAGTTTTCCTATAAAATTCAGAAAACTACTTTAGAAATCGAAAAAAATATTTAAAGTATCCAAAAAACTCTGTACCCAAAAACACCTTCCATATCTAAAATAACTGTCAATGTAGATAGTGGGTTCATAAAAACTATTTCAAATTTCTTATTATCAATTTTCAGTAATTTACAAAAATTGGTAAAAAAAATTAAATTTGATCGCGTCAAAATTATATTATAGTAAATATTTGTTGCAAATAAAATACCTACAAAAATACTAATTTGTATTCGTGAATTGACAATAAGAAACGTTTTAACACATTCATTCACCAATCACTTAAAAGTACTAAGAAGTTCATTACTCTTGTTGTAATCTTTTTTTTATCTTTTTATTGCTCAACTTTTTTTCGATCGAGTTTTATTTAAAAAATAAAGGTCAACAATATTTTCTTTCGGGACGTCAAAAAATATTAGCACCGGGGTAGCAAATTCTAAATTCGTCTCTGTAGCCTGCTGCAGTATCTTCTATTCTTACTATAACGTTAAACTATTTGTATAAGATAATTTTAGATATTTTTAAATGCATAAAATATACCTAATTAAATTGTAAAAGTCAAGTTTAATTATATTATTATTATATAGGTATATTATGTAATATATATTACATATAAATTATAATACTAACTAAGATCATTTTTGATTTAGTGTATTAGTAAACAGTTATTTTTCTTGACTTCGGCGAGTTGTGAGTAACTTATTACACTCCATAATTTTAAATAACATATTTAGCACAAAAATGAAATAAAGTAAAAATTACTTGGTTCGACTTACGAGGTATCCAGCTTATGACATTAATAAATACATAATATAAACAAACTTAATCTTTACTAATTTACATTATTAACACCAATACAGTCCTGCTCGTAGAGGCAGTAACGTCTAAATATTTATGCGGATCAAAAGTACAAAGGTATATATTTTAACAGGATATTCAGTGTCCACATAATAGATACCATTGGCTCTTTGTTCAAATAAATGTATTAAATTAAAACAAAATAAATTAAAGTTTATGTAGGTAAGTATGTAATAAACTAATAACATACAATAGTATTATAAAATATATTAGACGTTGCTGATGGTGGCATAGATATTAGTTACTTCAAACTGTATCTGTAAATAAGCAGCAATTTATAATATATAATATTTGCTCGGCTTAATTTTCATACAGGCGAGGTATGAAAATTGAAACTCAAAGAATTAATTGAGACGAAAAGTCGTTTGGAGGCAATCTCTAGCACTATCGCACAATTTATTGTTTATGACGTGGAGTATAATAACCATGATATACTAATGAAAATCATCGAATTACAATTAATTGTATCACGCAAATTGCTATAAGATAGAGAATCATATTTATATTGAGTATACATATCAATTAAAAAAAAAACGTATATTAAATAAATAAATGAAACAATAATCAAGTGTTATTTGCGTAATGCAGAACACATCTCAACTCTAATCATCAGTCGACAGCAATTCAAATTAAAAGAACAGACATGTCATATATTTCTAACACTGCCAAATAGAAAATAATTCAAAGTGTCTAAATATAAAATGGGTGTTTATAGTCGCGCCACCGGATATCCTTCATGCAATGTGTAGTGCGAGAAATCTGCATCGGAGACCAGAGTATGTTTTTAAAATAGGTCGTATGTTTTTCAAATTTCTAGCAGTAGTGGAAACGGAAACTGGCGACTTATTTTCGGACTAGGCGTGTCCGGGGTACTGGTTTTTGCGCGCCAAGGCCTCCTGCTGAAAAGGAAGCGCAACGGATCCTAAATGCCGGAAACACACATCCGGTTTGGCTTAAAAACACACGGGCAGGATATACACATACGCGCGCGCACGCACCGGATACTGGTTGTGAGACAAAACATGCGCTCTTTCCGGCTATTCAATTGAGTATTTTCGCCGTTAAAAAAAATCTAAAATAAGCCCTCGGGTTTTATCATTTAATAACAATAATAAAAATGGAAAACGGCTAAATCGTAACACGTTAACCCTATGTGCGTGGGTAAAGCACGTCCGTCCGGAGCAGTTTCCGTTTCTTTGACTTGTAAACTTGTTTGCGTGGGAAACAACTACTACAACAGTCGATTGACGATTCCGGTTTATCATTGATTAACTAAAGACGATCGGCACACGTCTTGTGAATGATGTAAATGCATTCATAAAAAACACATTATTCCAAATCGTTTAAGTAATGTCAAATACAGTACATTATATACATACATTATCTGATACAAAGCGTGTATAATATATACGTTTATACCAATAATGGTTAATGGATATTTAATGTATTATAGAAAACCGTTATACAACATTTATGTATACAGTATACACATTATTAAAATGATCCACCAGAAAACTTTGATTATTTATTAATTTACCGAACTATTCAAAATATACAACAGTCGGTTTATTCGCGAATATCTTCAGTATTAACTAAGTTACATAAATTATTTTACAGTTATAGAAATAGAAAAATTGAAAAAAAAAACAAAAATCATGTAATTATGTACGTATGAATTCAATTTTAAGTTAGTTAATGAGCTATTAACGAATAACAGAAAACGAATTGGTAACAGATCATACTAAAATAAGTTATAATGACATACATTAATAATTATTATAATCCAATACAAACATTTTCAACAAAATAATAATAATAAGCGATGAGGGTTAAAACCTCCTCCGAAATTCAAGAAAACCTAACCTACAACCAAACTTCAGAATTGTTCGAATTATTTTAAAATTTTAAAATTAAAGGCCGAACAAAAACAAAGTAGGGTAGGGTAAGTGTTACCTTTAATTTGTATATAAATATGTAAAATACGAGTTATATGGTCGTTTATATATTTAATTTTTTTAGGCGGGTATTAACCATTATTGTAAAATTATAAAATAGCAAAAGTTTTCTTTTAAAATAACTCAAAGTAAAAATTACTTTTTTTAATAAAAAAAAGTACCATAAAACATATTGTACCTAAAGATAATTAAAAAGTAAAAGATTTCTGTTATTACGTAAATTATTTTCTTCTATATATTATTAATTTTAAATTCGTTGTGTTACTTGATTAACAAATAGTTAATTAATTTACTTACAAATATAAAATTTTAAAATATAAAAAAAATCTCCCAAAATTTTTTCCTGTGTACAGTGGCGTATTTAAGGAGGAGGTACAGCCGGAGTACTGGACCCCTAGACCAAAAAATATGGAATTTAAAAAATGTAGATTATACCAATAATAAATGTGTAGATAGAATTTTCAAACAATAATAACTAGAAATAGAGTGATGACAGAAAAAATAAGAATAATGCTCTAAAAATGAATGTATTAGGTAACTTAATTTTAGATTCAGAGCAGTGCAAAATATTTTTTCGTTTTACGATGATGTTTATTTGTTTTATATCTTTCTGTGAGCAATTTATCGACTAGAAGACGTCATGATTTAAATTTTTTCATACACACCCATTTTTTGGCACAAAATTTTACCAGAAAAAACTATTGACAAAAAAACAAAAAATACTAGTTAAAAATGATTATTTCCTCATAAATCCGAAAATATTGGTTCTAAACACTTGAAAATTTCAAGGAGCATGATTTTACTCAAGCTTAAAAGAAATAAAAAAAGGATTTTAATAATGATTAAAATATAAGTAAATATGTAAAAAAATTTTCTTTTATTAAAAATGTTTTAAACAAATATTTGAGTTTCCAATAAATTAATGTATTTACCATTTAAAATGATTTTACAAATGTGGATGGAGTTTTTTGGTTATCAAAATTCGATTAACCGTATTATTATTACGAGGTCGTGGTTCGTAAGTACTTTTATCATTTATTACCAAACTAAGAAATAATCAACTTTAAATCATGGACCACGCAACCCTCCCCCCCTTTAACAACAGTCCTTTGTCTGTAAACAGTGTCAAATAACCGATTTTGCCCCTAAAGATAGTAAAATATATAAAGGTTATAGATATTTTTTTACCCCCCCCCCCCCGAGAAAAAATTCGAAAATACGCCGCTGCAGTATATGGGTAGGCGTTATTTTAATTACCAAAACACAATAATAAAAACAAAATAAATTCACGGTATGGATTAAAGAATATTTCAAATTTTAATAAATACTGAAATTTCATAATAAAACAAGAAGTGTACATACAAATACATTAAAACAAATTTAAGAAAATACACCAACAATGCCATACATGAGCGGTAAAAAATAGATGATTAGTAGTAATTAATAAACGCTTGTCATAGTCTCCCGAGTCACTGAGTCACTGTCGTCGTCGTCTCGTCGCTACTACATTACACCACATTTATACTATAATATGTCATATAGCACATTATAATATAATGTATACAAAAATAGATATAATACAAGTCTATATTTGGCGACGTATTTACTAGGCGTATGTTCTGTTTAACAAGCCCGATTTGGTAAAACGCCTGGATAACTGGGCTCAACCGACTAATTAATTCGATAGAATTGGTTCTCCCTCTCATCACGTCAAAGACTTGTATAGAGTTAATAGTTAATTACTTCCATCGTCACTACGGACCAACCACATCATTGTTTAATTGTTTACTGTAAGTACATTATTATTATTATTACTGCATTTTAGGGGGCATACTAGTTGCCTCCCGATATCAAATAAATCAATCAATTTCATACGAATTGCCTCCCGAACACATTAAATACTTTATCATAAATAAAAATTTTAATTTAAAAAATAATCGGTTAGTTCAAAATTATAACGAGTTACTCCCAAGAATTTCCACGCGATTTTTTTCCAGTAAAATAATGAATCGTCAATAACTCATTTAAAAATGAACCTATGTAATAATTTTAAACGTTTTTCGCACGAAATTTTCTATTTGATGTATTGCTTACCTATTTGTTGTCAAGAACTCTTTCAGACTTCAGTTAATACTTTGTGATAAAATGTATTATCATCCGTGAGGCTATTTATCCGTATGTCGACTAGTATTAACCTTTTTGTTTACGATAAGGATGGGAGTCTACTTTTTAACTACTAAATATTTAACCATAAATATATTATATTTAATTTTCATATTTATTATTTGATTACATTTTGTTAAGTACTTTTTTTCTGAATCTTGAAAGGCATTTGAATATTATTTTTAATGTTTATGAATTATTTATATATGGGCTTAATAAAATGTTTAAATTTGTTTTACTTATTTGTAATTTTTACACTGCACTAAGTTTTTTTAACAAGTTGACTTCAATGATAGTTCAATTTTTTTTTTTTCATTCAATTCATACTAATTATGGTAATAATTAGTACTCGCGTGTTTTGTATCCTAGGCCTTTATGTTTTAATCATATTTGTGTTACACGATGCGAGTACCAGTTGACTCTCAGGCTTTGAGGGTTAATTTTGGTACTCATCATTTTTTGTGATTACGTCACTAAGAACCCCTATTGATGGATTGTTCAATTCCTCTAATGGAATGGATAGAGAAGAAAAAATCAAACTGATTCGTGCAAACAGCGCACAAATTTAATAATTTAAAAAAAAAAAATTATATGACTACCTAGTACAAATAATAATTGAATAACATTAGGCTTAAATACAGTTAAAAAAAACTTATAAAAAGGTATAACAATATTAATTTATAACAAAAACACTATAAGCTCATTAACCATAAAAACGTATAACTATGATACAATAGACATTGAATACTATATATGCTACTCGCTCGGAATCACCATATATTTTTTTTCAATAGGCATGAAATAATAACAATAATCCATTAAGATAAGAAAATAATGTGAATTTAAAAAAAAAACATTCATGGTCTGTTATATAAAATGTCCAAAAATAACACTGACGTACCTAACATAATCGGTGAGTACCTATTCTGGTACTTATGGCGTTTATGTACAGTTCTAAAGAAATTCTGCGGCAGTCAACTTGTTAACCTATTGAAATATTCAATATTTATATTGAATCTAAATAATTTTTAAAACGGAAGACCACCACAGACGAGAACCCAGTCTATCAACCCCTGGACCTAGAAAGTTGAAAATCAACCAAAATCAAAATCCTCTCCTTATTTTTATACTAATTCGACCCACTGCAGATACCATACAAATGTAATATATACCTATGGCAATGGCAGATCTAGGAGTCGATTTTTAGGAGGGTAGAATCAGTTTCAAAAATTTATAAAAATAAACAAAAATAAAAGTCATTCTCGGAGGGAAACTATGGTATTTAAATATATTATATAAAAACCTTTCATGACTTTTGGGGGAGGAGGGGGAATTTCCTCCGTAAATCCACCCCTAACTATGATACACAAATATAATAATAAAAAGTTAACGTAGTCGTCATAAGTCATAATACAGACAAGGATTTTGAATTGCGTTATAGATACTACTAATGAAAATGAAAAATTTCGTCACCGTAGATATAACGTAGATGGTTTTTTCACAAATACATTAAATTAATATTTGCAAATTGAAACGTGTGCGTGTAGGTATATTATACGGTATTACGATAGGTAAAATAAACGAAAGGTAAAAAAAAAAAAAAGAATAGAAGACGAATTACCAGTCCGTTCAGCCGAGTCCCACGCGAATCGTTTTACTCGGTATAATGTTTTCATTAAGTGCGCGCCGGAAACCTTACACGGCTATATGAGGGGGCGGCGGCGGACAAGACGTTTCCATTGAGTACTGCGGCGGCAGCACCACACATACGCGCGCGCGCCGCACACACACGCACGCAAACAGGACGGATGAATGATAAAAACACGCCAACGATACGGGAGCGGGACAAGCCCCCAATGAGGCAACTCCGCCGCCGCGCCGTTTCCGGTACTCTCAGTCCGACATCGTCGTGACTATGCCAATTGTGCATGATGAGAAAATACATATATAATAATAAGACTTCCTGTTGATTGCGTATTATCCGACTTATTTGGTCGCCACTCGCCATTATTATTTGGTAATCATTTGTCATCACGATCTGGTTTGCTGTCGTCGTTGTCGGCAAGACCGGACGTCGTGATTTTTACGATTTATGGAAAAATTATTATTATTAGGTAGGTGTTTTCGTGTATGTACCTACCAAAACACCAACTGTTTATTGATACATGATAATATGTTCTACAATATGACTTACACAGTACACACGAAGAAATATACCGAAAAATGCCGATGAAATACTTAAAAACGTAAATCAATAACAAAAAAATCATCAAATTTTTTGTTGATTTTACCAACTTAATTTTAACTTTCTGACTAAATGCCGAAATACTTCCCTCAAAACGTAAATAAGCAAAATCAAAAAAGGGTCAACTTTCTGTTTTTACCGACTGATTTCCAAGAATGGGGGGGCTGTGGAGGTACCCCACCTTATCGAGACAGCCCTGATGATATACATGTTTGATTAAGATAACTTTTTTTGTGGTATCGTAGAGAACCGGCGGAACTCTGGTCTCGACACGGGAAATACCCGTTTGCGCCAATAAAAAAAAGGTCGCCAAATATACCTGAACGTTTTATTCCTAAATATATTTTAGTTAATCAAATTTTGAATTTTGATTTCAACATATAATTAACTTTAAAACTGGTAATTTTTATAAAATAACATTTCCATTTACGACTAATCGGTGATGTGTTGTATTATTGTCCAATAATAGTCTATTCTCATCTATAGTGCACATTTATATATATATATACCGGTACTAGCGTGTTTCAAATTAGTTATCAATATACATGTATCGACTTAAATACTTCACACAAATGCGTTCATTTAAAAATTGAAACTATTTGTATGCGGCAAATTAATTTAAACGAACTGTAGTTCGTAGTAACTCTAAAAGTTCCTATTTTTTAAGTTCATTTTAGGTACATTGAAAACAGAATTTACTGATGATAATGACTGATAATTTAACTGATGAACTAAAATATAATAAATTTAGTTCGTATATATGCAGGGAAAAATATTCAGGTATATTTGACCTGTATTTTTATAAAAAGTAACCTTTTTTCTTTAGCCCAAGGGGGTATTTTGAACTTTTCATTTTTGGCGCAAACGAATTAGGCCCCATAATACTTCCCCTAAGCCCTAACAATAATCCAGATACCTAATAATAACAATTGATAGTAAGTACATAAACCAAACTATTTTGTTATTTAACAATTTTTAGTGAACCGTTTGATTTTAAAACAAAATTACCAAAATTATTATTAATGACATTATTTATATTCTGTTGTTACAAATATATTATATCATTGATTATCTTAGGTATTATCTATATTACATTATACTCTGTGTAGGAAACTGATAGTATCAACTATAGTCATTACAGGTCAATGCATATTTAAAATGATGAAAATAAATATGGGATATTATGTCGCTCTTTATAAAACTACTCAGATTTCATTAGAATTAGATACCACAAATACATAAACTGATTTGCATACCAAGTAGATCTACCATATTTTGTTTACACTAACAAAATTATAATTAAATTAATCTATTAGAATATAGATCATAATAACCCAGTTACCAGATTGTTAAATAAATTATACGATAAATAAAAATTTGTGGCTAATGTGAAAAGTGATAACTGATAATATAACAATTAATATCCTAGTCCAAGTTAAAAATAAAATAATAAATGACACAATCGATGATTGCATCTGGTATAATTCACATTTAAGTATACATACAATAGTCAGAGGCAGAACTAGGAATTTTGACGCCCGGAGAAAATGTTAAAATTACACCCTATCGTATAAATTTCCCCTAAGAAATAGAGAAATTCACTTTCAAAACCATAAATAAGCAATAAAAAAAAAGGTCATTCTCATAAATTGCGAGACTTACAAGTATTTTCAGAAAAATACGCCGGTACTGATACAATATTTAGGTATATTATGAAAAAAAAAACTAGATCTTCAAATATTTTTCGCCCGGGGATCAATCCCCGTCTATCCCACCATCAGTTCCGCTTCTGACAATGGTATATACAGATTGTAGTTGAGTATACGAAAAATTCGAAAAGTATATCTAAGTAGTAAGTACTTTCCGTTAATATTAACGAGCAGACAAAAAGTCGAAAGTTTGACTAACACCTCATAAAATTTAAAACATTCGGCGGGATTCAGAAGCATACACTTTTTCTAACAAAAAAAAAAAACTCAACAAGTTATTAGCAGATATAGTATTCCATTCTACATAATATTAGTCATAGTGTGTGTCGAAACGTCATTTGAGAAAACTTTAACAGATAACACTCGATTTCTTGCGATTTATTTATTATTATCCAACATTGGTACCTACATAATGTAAAATTTTTTTTTTTTTCTGTTTAAACTTCTTGCAAAATATTATGGAACAATCACAAAACCTACCGTGCAATGTAAATAATAATATAATCTAACGGCAGTACGAACACGATAATCAATCGGATCAAAAACGTAAAAAAATAAATAAAATTATTACCCGGAGGAACCTCCAGCAGCACCCTGCGGAACGACCACGCGCACAACCAACCAACCGGTCGCGCGAACGACCTTGATTAGGTCACAACGCCTATATGTACGGCGAGGATGGTACCGGCCAGTAACTATAACCGTGAAGGTTTCCAGCGACACAAGCAAGATCAACAAAACTGATGCAACCATTGAATGAATAATAATAATAATAAGACGTTCATTAAAATATGAATGAACACCGGTCGTATTATAATATGTGCGTGCGCGTGTGTTCGGAGGAGTGTACAGAAAAATGTTTTCATTATGATCGTTGCCATACTAAATCCCAAGTCTGTGAACACAAAATGTGTGTCTTTATTCATGGTCCGACGCCTATGCGTGTGTGTAACCGTACCTTTACGGCCGACCATACGCACACGTAGGAAGCGTTCGCACCTACACTCCACTACGATCAGTGTGGAGACTCTGCTGAAAATGTCTACTGAAAACAAACCGTTTTCGGCCAATACCGGTTTGTGTAATATGTAAATCGAATTCGAATTCGGTTCACGCAAATGACGTAATGAACATTCTTACGTTATTATAGACTTCCTCAACTCGTTAATGGACGAGAATTCTTCAAAAAGACAGCCCGGCAGAGAGGCATTTCTGAAGGGGCTATAGCCCTCTCCCACCCTCCATTATCTGTATATAAAAGTACTTAATATTATAATAATATTATTTGCAGTTCATATCATACGAATTTAAATTTATAAAAATAAAAAATAATTAGATGCTGGTTGACATAAATATAATTCAACTTCTAGATATAACAATATGGGCGTTTTCACTACGAATAATAATAATTAATAAAATCGCAAACTTGATATAGAGTGAACAAGTGGACTTAAGTGACAAGTGGTTCTAAAACAAATACACGACGAGGTTGTTATAAAATCGCATTTTAAAACGATAAACGCTATTTTAGAGCTAACCTTTAGTTGGTACTTTACCACAGATTATATGGATATAATATATATTATCTGTGCTTTTACCTACGATTTATTGTGCACAAATACACCGATTCTGTTATAAACTTATTTATCAGCTGATAATAATTGATACTATATATTATGATAGGAAATACCTAATATTATAACACATTATAGTTCATAACTTTACATTAAATGTATTACTTAACCATGTGTGCTATGTATAAACTTAACGCCATAAAAACTTGGTAATCGTGATCATTGTAACTTCTAGTATGTACTTATTATGTTCTGTGATATCTGTTGTGAAGACCACGATTATTATAACAAATAATAATAATTCATGAAGCTAAAATTAATATTAATGATAAAATGTGAGAAAAAAAGGTATTTCCAATACATACTTATATTCACTTTATTTATAGGTATATTATAATATTATTTATTAATAAATAATAAGTCAAATTCAAGGTAAAAGTGTTGTTTCGATTGTAGTATGGGATCTTAGCCCTCACCATATAAAATTCATGGCTGTGCCATTGATAAATAGTAATATGCTAAGCCATAACTAGGTCTAATTTTCGAAGTGAGGCAGAGGAAAGATTCAAATTTGTCTATAGAATAATTAATATATTAGAACATATGATAGAAACCGTTTTTTTTTTTTTAAATTTGACCGTTAAATTTTAAATGGAAAGTAATTTTGTGACATGTTTGGAAAATAATTTAAATAAAATTTAACTTTCTTGAAAATTCGGTAAAGTATCAGAATTGAAATGAAAAAAATATGCATTTAAAATCAAATTTCTCCAATTATGTAAAACTCCAATCAAGAAAAATTAAATCTTAATATTCTTAATTACCCATCTAAATATATTTTTAAAAATGTTAAAAGCACAAGTCAAATTATGAACATCAGTACTTACCGAATTTAAATAAACTATGCTTAATGATAATAATTAGTAATTAATAATTTCTTCAAATATAATACTTTATGAATCCAAAAATAATCCAAAACCAAAATAGTTAGTAATTAATAATTTCTTCAAACCTACCTACTATAATATTATAATAATTAAACAAGTTTTACTTCATGTTATACATTTCAAAATATATGAAAATATGGTTTACCAACAATTATTATTTTCTATTATAGGTAAACATTTTGGCATAATTGCTATCAATGATGTACCTATCCAATAATTTTTTTTAAATAAAACAAAATAATAAGTAAGTCAACAAATGAAGTTATTTAGTTGAGTTAGTGAAATTGTATTATAATAGGTATATGTTGAACAAATCTTTTGAGATTTACCTTCTTGTTTTCTGGATATGTCACTAATTCCTGTTATAAAATGTTTCATTAGAATTATGATTCTTTGAAAGCAATATACCAAACCTATGACAAATTATATTCATTTATTTTTTATGATAAAATCAATTTCTCCAAAAATATATCATAAAATATAAAATTTTTATAAAATACAAAATATTCTTCAATATTTTACATCTTGTAATCTCCATATAAATGCAATGTGTTATGAAGACTATAGTGGACAGTAGTACTAAAATATCAATTAAAAGCTACTAACCATAATAATACTAACTTTGCTAAGTGACTTTACACTTTAATCAAATAAACATAGTGAAATAATATTTCCCTTTTATAAAAATAACATTTGTTTATTTAATTAAGCCCGTTGACAATGGAAAATGGAAGTAAATTCATTATATAATGTAGTATATCAATAATCACTATTAATTAATAATTAATTAAATTTAATATATTAATGATGCCCGTCAGTAGCAAGTTACAATTAGGTATATAATAAAGTCGAAAAATTATATTATTAGGTACCTAGTCAATTTAATAATATTAAGAAATTATTATAAAATATTGACAAATATGCACATATTTATATTATCACCAAGAAATTATAGCCTATAGGTATTATAATAACTAGGTAATAATAATTGATATCAGTAATCTAAATAATAATTATACCTACAAACCTACCTATTTAATATTTACCAATATCTATACCTAATTAATTTAAGTTTTTAACACACTGCTTCAAAATGATGATAAAAATGTAAATATTTACTAAAGTTACTAAATGTATCTAAACTATATATTATATATTAAAGGTATAGGCACTCTAATTTTACAATTTTCAGTTTAATAATTGGATTCTTATGATTTCACGTGAAGTTGCTATTTTAATAAATAATGGGATTACATTTTTCTAATATGCAATTTGTATGGTCCTACTTATACATCATAATATCCACAATCTAAATATTATTATATTATACCATCATATTAATATCCATCTATATATTATAAACAATTAAATCATTAGGTACTTATACCAAAAAAAAAAAAAAACTTTAAAATAGTTATGATAAACCTTTTATAATTATTTTTACAAATTACAAAAATATTTTAACATGGACATGATGTGTAGGTATTAAAGTATAACACAAGATTCAATTAAATGTATTACTGTTAAAGATAATACTCGAGTTAATGTTAATATATTAATAATTTAAAAAGGAAATATTTCTAATAGGTACATGTCATAGATACCTAATAGGTATAATTTATCTTTTGCAAAATAATTAAATAGGTTTAATAATAACTGAGATAATGATAATAACCCTCGTAATAACCATAAAAATCCAAGCTTTAATAATTGTCAAAAGGTCGGAAAATAGTAGGTAGGTAAATAATAATATTATATAGGTAGGTATATGTAATACTACATACTACCTACTTATAAAATACTACCTACTTATTTAAAAGATTTTTAATAATTTATAATAAATTATTATTCCCAATAATATGTACATATGAAGTATACCAAATATATAATAATTATAAAACAATATTATTCTTTTATTTAACAGGAAAACAACAATAAATACATACTGTTCAATATTTTGATTAAAATAAGTGCCCAATTTTAATTATGTATGTAGGTACTTACTTATTATATTTTTAACAAAATATTTACAAATAATATAATGACTTAAAATCAAGAGTGTCAGCAGAAATTTATCAAGGGAGCTAATTTTTTTATTTTTTGGATTTAAGACAAAAACAACATAAATGGACAATTGGTCCATAAGATAATTATACAAATATACAAATTCTAATTGAAAATTATAAATAAAATAAAAATGTGTTAACAACTATAATATAGGTATATGTAGGTACCAGCATTATATATTATTATTATTATATATGCCAACTATATCTACACCTATCTGTAATGTTTGATAATAAATAAATCTATACCTATAGGTACTTAATTAAATCTCATATTTTGAAAAGTTTATATTAAATGAGTTGCAAATATATTGTATATTTTTTTTCTTTTTGATTTAAGTAATACTAGAGTTTAAAATTATTTTATTTGGATTTTTGCAACCAATTTAATTGTTCTCTTACAAAATGATCACAGGTCCAATTGTCCATATTGTTTTTTTACAGAAACCATTTTTTTATGACCATAAACTTTTATTTCTCTCCAAAAATTTAGTAAAAATAGACGAGGCCCTTGCTTCAAATACCTACTAGGAAGATATAGATATTTTATAATTTACCTACCTATACTATATTAAATTCGAAAAAATTACCCGATTAGTTATATGAAAAATAAATTAAATTATTATAATAATGATAATAGTAAGCATTATAGATGGGTAAAACTTAGTAGGTATAACATTACTTTCCTACCAAAATATAAAAAATATTAATACCTGTAAATAAAATAAAATGGTCCAAATACAAAACAATATTTTAAATTGTATGAAACCAAAAAATCCATAAATATTTGTTTATATACCAAGTTTTATAGGATTACTTTAAAATTATATACATTTTATATATGTACCTAGGTAGATTTAACATTTTTATCTAGGTACCTATTACTAACTAGGTAATATCTATTATCTATGTAGGTACAATTAGTTTCAATTAAATGTCATAAAAGTTATAGGTATTAATATTTAGTAAGCCAACCTATTAATTGGTTACTCAACTGACATACCTACCTATCAGTTAAATATGTAAAACAAATTATGATTGATAAAAATACTAACATATAAACTAGATATCAAATTAGGTACTATCATTCAAAATAACGAGCAAGTCTAATTTACTGATTTACATATACTTACCTACCAGAAAAAAAGTAAAACCGAAGTTCCTGGTTACCTGTCGCAAATTTAGTGCCTTGTAAGAATACTTACAATCATAAGATTCACCAACAAATGCACAAAGTTTGTCCAATTTATTCTAAAATATTCATATATCTTATTTCATATTATGGTTGTAATATTATAGTGAGAAGTACTACATTTTGAGAATACACACATAGGTATATGGTAGACCATGATGTTACCAATTTTAGATTAAATTGAACACATTTTGTGCAATTAGCTGAAAATCTTAAAAGTCACTAAATTTGTGATAGGTAACCAGGTACCTACTTAAGTTACTTTTTATTCAGTAGATATTTACCCGGTGGGCTTACAATTTTCTAGGGTATATGGATGTGTTCAAAAGACTCACTAAGTTTAAACTCTATTGGATCACTACAGCATATTCTAAAGTAAATCAGTTATAAATCAATAAATCGGTAAATTAGATAGCACTCAAAATAACACAAACGTTATCATTACATAGATACACATTTTCTAAGTTGCAAATTACAATAATACTCATCATAGATATGGGTTGAAGTACAGAAACATTTCATAGTATAATCAAAGTAATAAAAACATAAAACAACTCGATACAAATACAATTTAAATTAAAAAATAATAACTCACCATTCAGACAATAAACCTTGCAACCATCCTTCAGCAACCGTTTAGCCAATACAAGCATTGTGTCCGATACAGACGAAGTGATTTTGCGATCGCCCAAACATTCGTCACCGTACAACACAAACGCACATTGCTGATAGGCATTCACAATTTGCTGTCTGAGATCAGTACACTTGACAGTTGACGCCAAGTCAATTTTACCAGCAGCCAACCGTCTCAGCATAATTGTAGGTATACTGAAATTGACCGCATCGCGGATATGACCGTCGGTGAAGTCTATCGAGCTACGACAGTCCAGTATGAGCATCTTACATTTGTTACTGGACGACAATTCAGTGGCCAACCACTCGCAATCAACACAAATGTTGGACAACAATGACGAATCGTCTTCGGCAGGCATCTCAAAAACTGGGCAAGTATCTACTGCAAAACGACGTTTCTAGACGCACATCAATATCGATACTCGAAACACAAACAAAAAATAATATAGGTACTTGTACGTTGCGGATCCGCGACCGGGTCGTGTGCACTACCGTCTAGAACACGAGTATTTTATATATTTGAACAAGACCGTTAACATCGTTTACACGTAAAATTAGTAAATTTGGGTACATTATTTTTTAATTCAATTGAAAAGATTACGATGGTACTGATGACAGATAATGAATAAAAAAAAAAAATGAAAAAACATTTCACTATCACCTTACGATAATACTAATAATAATAATAATAATAATAATAACACTAGAAACAAGTACACACTATTATCGACTACGGCGGCAGCGACAAGAAAAGCGCGGCCAGCGCGGATAGCTTTGCGCACAGTTGTCGTGGAACTGTTGATCACTGAAACACAGTGAATGCCAATTGCCATGACAAAAACATGGACTCGGAGAATTCGTATGGACGCCGCGCACGACAAATACCAGGAACCTCACGGCGTCCCTTGTCCCCCTCGCTATCGCGATAACACATACACCGCCACCTATCGGGCAACGACGCGCCATAGATCCGAAAACTAGCGTCCTCTACCGGTTCACCGACACACGATTATATATTATATCATTGATTATAATATATATTATATATATATAGGTATATATATACATTATATATTTATTTATTAAGAGGATGTTACACTCGCATTTCTCGTCTCTGTCTATCCAACAGATAATATAGCAAAATCACACTACGCAGAATTTAAATTTCGGCGTTTAGGTTAAATTTAGAGTATAAACACCTATTACAAAATTTAAAGCGAGGAATATTTTCGAGTGAACCTCATGAGCATTTAGTAAAATATCGTCTGACGAAAAAGTTAAAGCTATTTAAAAATATCAAAAACTAAAAATGTCGTAACTTTTTTTCAGACAATATTTTACAAAAATCCCATGAGGTTCACTCGAAATTATTCTTCTCGTTAAATTTGATAATAGGTGTTTAAGCTCTAAATCTAACCAAAATGCCATAATTTCAATTTTGCGTTGTATAATTTTGCTATATTGCCAACAATATTAGACGGACGGAGACAGAAAATGCGGGTCAAATAGCATCCTCTTAATATTTATATATTATATATTATATAATATGTAATCAATGATTATATATATCGCGGATTAAAATCTTATGATTTATGATCGTTATAATATTATAATATAAACTGTTTTCCTATCCGTGTATTATAGGTATAAATATTATGTTAAATTTAATTTAATCTATGGTGTTGAACAAACAAATTAAAAAAACTAAAGTTAAATATAGGTAGGTATTATAATGGTATAATGGTAACCTACCATTCAGATCGATAAAAACCTATTGAAACACTAACATAATAAAAATTTCTAAACTTTTTGACCATTTTTCAGAAATGTGCCATATGAAAATTGGTTTTTGTTATGTACTCGTAATATATATATATATATATATATATTATACGAGTATAATAGGACTAAGCAGGGGCGTACGCAGAGAGGGGGGCTAAGGGGCTGGAGCCCCCCCCCATTGTCAGTATAATTCTACTTTTTTTATGTTTCATATTATCAATGTTATATGTATATTATACAATATACAGTGACGTATTTTCAACTTTTTTTTCTGGTGGGTGCGTTTAAATATATTGAAAACCAATCATTAATATAATAATATTATATTAATATATCATGTAAATGATATTTACATGAATTTTCAGTACTCCTCTCCATAAATACGCCACTATATAATATATACTATATATTTTTAACAGTACCTATTTTATTAGAACACTCAAATAGCATCTACTTTATTCTTTCATGCCTATTCTTGTGTCTACTGATTACTTATTTATTTTCAAGCCCTACCCATATTGAAAAATCCTGCGTACGCCACTGGGACTAAGTATTTAACAATGATACAAATCGTTTAAAATTATACCAGATGACAAAATGTTTTTTCCTTACTCATACAATTATTATATCGTATTTGGTACCTAGTATAGGTATAACATCAAACGTTTATTTTTATTATTTCCCTCATATAAAACGCTAGTATATGATTTTGCGTATCAAAAGTTGTTATAAAAATAAAATATTTGAGTAGTTAGTAAGTACCTATATAAATCCTAAAAATTTGCAATAATTTAACTGCAAAGTAGGCACCAATTAATTATTATTAGCTAATTATTCAAATATATTTATCGTTTTAAATTATGTCATTAGGTATCTATATAAATTATATTTTCTTATATAATTTTGAAATTATATACACATAATGAGACCAGTGGAATATTTAACTTCAATCTATGGAGGAGAGGGTGTCGAAAATAAATTTAAGTAGGTAATTAATAGAGGATGTCATTGCGGCCATTTTTAAGGGGTTCTATGTATGAAATTTTTAGATAATTTTAAGAAAAATGGAAATCTTACAATTGAAAATTTTTTATTTATATATTTAAAATGACTAATAATTGGTCCCATTACTATATCATTTTTATTATGGTTGTTTTTTATGAATTAATACAATTCTATTAAAAATATTACTTTGCATTTCTCATTTATAAATTATAACTACTTAAAAATATCTTAGAAACATGAAACAAAAAACAATATTATCTAGTCCCCTACGGAGCCATTTTTCGATATGTGTATTTAATATGTTTTATGTTAAATATTGTTTTTATATTATTTTATATTTATTGTCAATATTGTTAAAAACTTAACATTTTAAATTTTTTTTTAATAACTAACTCTTAAAAAAAAAAAAAAAAAATCGTAAGGTTCCATAAAGCGCTAGACCTAATATGTTGTTATTCTATATAATTTGTTTTTTTTTTTCATATTTCTTATAAATAAATATTGTAAATTGTTAAAAATGATAAATGCTGACATGAGTTTTTCAATGAAAATTGTTTGCACTGACATCCTCCTAACAGTTATATAACAATATAAATTTTACAAATTTTCATAGATTTAAAAAATATGTTAGGTAATATATTAGTGTAATGATTTATTAAATCAAATTTCAATACCTACTTGTAAACATACAATTTACATATTATAATGATATACCTAACATACTTACATAATACTTGTAATTAAAATTTTTGTAATTTAGCCACAATATAATACAATTTGACGGATTTTATAGTGGGGGGGGGGGAATCGCATACAAAATTGTAATGTATTTGAATATTGATATTTTTAATGAAAAACTCATATTTAACATTTTTAACATCTTAGAAATATGAAACAAAAAAAAAAATGATAATAACATTATCTAGTGTCCTACGTTACCTTTTTTCAATATTAAAATTTTTTGAGTTATATTTATTACTATTTATATTTTAACAATAGGTACTCATAAAACATATTTAAATTCATATATGAATATAAAAAAAACTATTCCGTACAGCACTAGATAGTATTTTTTTTTATCATTTATATTTGTTTCATTTTTCTACGATGTTTCCAAATTATGTTATAAATGAGAAATGCAAAAGTAATATTTTGAATCAAATGTTATAAATTTACAAAAACCAACCACAATAAAATTACATTATAATGGGCATTTGTTTTTTAAATGCATATAAACATTTTTCAATATTGTTAGATTGAATCCACTCATCCAGTAGGTATATTCATTCTCATATATTAGTCATCCTCTGTTCTATTTTCTGATTTATTGTCTAATATTCTGATCCATAAATCATTATAAGCGTATATAATTATGGCTAGACTACGAAAATTCGATTATTTTATTTACCTATCTAATTTATATATATTACCTACCAACATAGCTACATTAAAAACTAGTCAGTAGGTATCTATAGTCATTGAAATGTTAAATGTAATTTTTCCACCAAAATAATTTCATAGGTACTAAAAATAAATTAAAAACACATTTTAAATGTGACTATATAAAGATATTGAAAACATTTTAAGCTTAATTAATTTAGAGTAAAATTTTGGTAAATACCTATCTAGTATCTTCCTATTTGTTATTACCACTATAACCTATGTGGAGGCTACACTTTCGTTAATTTCTGTGCGCTTTTAATTAACTAGTAACTAATAGTATAGAATTATAAATTTTATATTTTACATAATAATATTGGTATCAGGTCCGACCACTTTGTGGGCGTACAAGTATTACGTAAGTGCCTAGGGGAATGGGGGGGGAGTTAGAACCATGCTGACTTCAGCAGTAATAAAAATAAATAAAAATATTTTCATAAATATATACCTACTTATTATTATCAAAATATGTAACAAAGTTGATCATATAAAATTCGGAAAATTTTTTTTTTAAATAGAGGGGATTCATCGGACATATGCTGACATAATAAAGTAGGGGTCTGACGTCTGACATTTGCTGTCAAGGAGAAGGGGGTGTAAAAAGTACAAAAATGTACTGATATAATACTTTAACGCCCCCTTTGATTGATAACGAATAATTGAGAAATTAATTATTTTTATATCTTGTATAGATATATAATATAGGTAGTATTATTGTGAATATTAAACTATTATAAATTATGATATAGTAAGAGGATACTTATATGTTTTCCATTATAGGAAAAAATCTTATTATAATAGGTTATATAGGTATTATAAAAAAAAAAAAATTATTTTATCTTTATATTCTAGCTAGTACCTACCTACCTATCAATTAAATGTGTAAAATTTAAAACAATTTATATGTGTCAAGGTGGTAAATTATGATCCCATTTTCCAAGATCTATAGATTGTAATTATAATTTATAATCTCTATATCTACAGTTCTTGTTCATTGTCCACAAATAATTCCTACTCCTTATAATATTTTCTTATAAAAACCATTTAATTATAATTTATATTTTAGTTGTTAAGTATTCATTCATACAATAGTCAACAAATTCATTAAAATTTAAATATTAACATTAAACAATATGGTACAATAGGCCATATAGGTGGAAGGGATTCAAAGGACTAGGTTCCCTTAAAATAAAAAATACTTTTATCCAATCTTTTTATACTGATAAGTAGTTATAAATATTTAAACTGTATAATAACAAATCAATTAATTTTTAAAAAACATAATGTTCGTTGTTGTATTTATTTATTTTTTTAATAATTTACACTCAATATATTAGAAGTATAAATATATTTTAATTTAATATTAAATATATTACATTACATAATAATATATATTATCATAGTGAGCAATTTATTTCAAATTATACATATTATAAATAATATTAACGTAAATTCAACATGTATTCTTATTGCTTATATATATATATGTATATTCAACTATAATAATTTATTTATTAATACCTGCATATTTTGTATGCAGATTGCAGATATTTAGTATTAAATAGATTTACTAGTGGTTTATGTTGATTTTTCATATAATCAAAGAAAATTGAGCGATTTATATGAAAGAACACATCAATCATCCTAATAAATAATAATTATTCAAGTTTTCAGGTTAAATAGGCCTAATTATAAATGTGTACAAGTACCTATAATACAATTTATTTATTTATTTATTCGTTGTACATTTTAATTTGATCTAGCACTTGACTTGACATAATATATACAGATTATTGGTTTCTAGTTTCGACATTCATATCACATATGTTTATGAATTAATATTTAAACAACAATTCTAAAAATATATTAACAAAACTAGTAAAAAAATACCTCATACTTTCAAAAATAATTTGTTTTTCTATAAATATCTAATATTTATAAAATTTGTTAGGTATAAATAAATATAACTTAAGAATTAACATAATATATACAATTATCTTTGTGGTCGACATACTTTGTGAAATCGATTACAAAACCTACCAATACTTATGAAAAAAAATATAGTAATTAAAGCAAAAAATCCCCATAAATAAAGTCCAGCCCATAATGGACCCTGATTGGTAAATATTGTGTATGGCTCCACTGCCGGTGCTAAAAGACCATGATGAATGAGGGCTGCAGTACCATTTGGAAGAGGACATGGTACTTGTACTATAATATCTTGACGTTGAATCTGAAAAATGTTATAAATACAATATTATTAATTAATTGATTATATTTAAAATCATTCAGTAAACACAAATGCATAGGTACCTAAATACATGATTTACCTTTTTGGGAACACAAATTTGTATGTTTTTGAGCAAACAATGCAACAAATATAGAATTACTTCAAAAAATCAAACAATTGCATATATTTTGCATACAATATGTTGTATGTAACTTAAATTTACCATTCATTTAATTAATTTACATATAGTGCTTGTGTCCATTTACCTATATTTTCATGGACCCAGTCAAAAATTTTAAACGCGAAACAAAATAATTTGAGGGTATATGAAATAAACTTATACTGCAGTAAACATTGAATACTAAGAAATAAAAATATGTAAAAAGTACTAGTTTTAAAATAAAATGTAGCAACGTTGCACAGAATTCAGTAATCATAGGTACGTAATCATATGCATATGATAGGTAGGTAAATACACTTAAAAATGTTCATATTTGAGTATGCCTAGCTGATATGGACTGTATACATTTGTGTTGTACCCTAAAAATTAGATAATTAATTTTCGTATACCTGTTTGTTGCGGCATACAAGGGATCCAGCAAGAGTATTAAGTATTTCTTGTGTATGATCAGTTTGTATCAATGGCAACATTAAGTATCTAGTAGGCGATATAGTTGAAAGGAATCGAATTCCAGGTATTTTCTTCAGATCAGCAAAATTGAGTGGTACACCACTTACTATTCCGGATACAAGAACAGTAATTGTTGTTAATATTGATGAACTAAGACGGTCAGGCGTCAAGTACCCTATTGCCGTGGCCATTAATTGCAATGTACTCATATGAATTGCAATATGTGCTATATATTAAAGGAAAAAATTCGTTTTAAATCATATAAATAGGACTATCATTTATGAATCCATTACAATTTACAAATTATTGTAGTTTGGAATGGTTTGATATTTTTTTTGTAATTATAAAACTGTATCAAACATTCTAAACACTACCTATGTAACACTTACATGTATATTCAAAAAACGGCTGTGGTTCGTTTAAATATTGATAGAGAGCTGACATGGAATATGCTGGCACAGAGTATACAATCCAGATTAAAGCAGATGGAGGAATACTGCATAAAATCTAATAAAAATATTTCAATTGACAATACATTTTTAAAATTTATAAATAAATTCAACTTACAGATGTTACAATGTACACTAGTCGGCTGTATAGATTATCAGCAATATCACTTTCTATTGAATCACGATCATTACCATGAGTATCATTTAATGCAATTTGCAAAACGAGTGGTAGTGCTCCGACTACCATGATACTATAATAAAATCCCATTCTAAAAACAAATTAACTTTAGATATTGTTTAATATAATATTGCCTATAAGTATAATTTAAAAGATTATTGATGTTCCATACCTGTCACCAAATGAAAGTTGAGGATCAGTAGCTGGAATATCCCAAAATATCGTACCGATTATTATAGATAGTATACCTGCAACAAATAACCTAGAAATCCATCGTAAACTACTTCTGGGCTGTGAATACGCCATGTGACGTCTAAATAAATAATCATTAATATATAATTATTAATTAGATATTTATATAACATATATAATAATAATGTTAATGTTTACAATGGATCTTACAATATTATGGCAACGACTTGTATTGGCACAGACGCAATTCGTGGTTTGCCCGGTAAGTTTTGAGGTGGTCCAGGATCTGGTAAAGGTTCAACTCTTCTTCTAAATAAATCTGCCAATTGTTCAACCCTTTGACTTGATTCTAACATGGCCTCTGCTGATAAGTCATCTAGTGTAACTAAATCAACTAAACAAGAGATTATATATTATTTTATATTTCTTGAACTAAATATTTACTTCATTTAACTTACGGTAATAATCTGAAGGATTTTTGAAAGCAGGACATGGATAGTCAGCCGATGAAAAATATGTCAACATATTTCTACGTCGACCACTATACATTAAGTGACCAACAGATATTAATGCCACTCTTGAAACCATAGTAAATATTTCATAGGTTGGTGGCTGCAATGTCACCATTACGATACGTGGATTTACACCCGCTGAAATAATAACCATTTTTATTAGTATATTTATTGATTTTTTTTATATAAATTATAAATATTTACTTGGAGCACCAGCAGCCCACTGCCTAAGAAATTCGACTAGAAAGAATGTATCAAATATATCCATTGTTACTGTTGGTCTGTCAAGCATTATAATTTCTGCATCAGACATTAGATGGCATGCTACACTTAACCTTTGGGCTTCAGATGCAGTTAGTTCAGAAACGTTGGTATTTAACACTTGCCCAAGGCCCAACTCTTCAATAAGTACTCCCATCTAAAGTTAAGTATTGTTTAAATTAAGCATACATATAATATTTGTAAGATTACTTAGTATAGTAATATTTACAAACCTGATCATTTTGAGATACTTTTGGTATGGCACGAGCAGGAGCTTTACGTAAATGAGAATAAAATGCCAAAGTCTGTGCTACACTTAAATTAGGAGCTAATTTAGCTTCTGCTGGTATGTAAGCTAGACGCTTAGAAAATGAAGGAATAGAAATATTTTGGCCATTGAGCAATATGTGCTGTACTTGACATGGGTGGCGATTTGCAAGACTGCTAAAGAGAGCTTCTCCTTCTCGTTCTAAAAATAAAATTTTAAATGTATTTATTATTTACAGAACAGGATCATTATACATAGATATAAAAGCTTATAATACCTATATTCTATAATATGGTACCTACGCACTTACCTACTATCTAATAACTACAACAAATTACACTTAGAATCTTCTCTCCCAACTATTTATGATCTGTCAACCTAGTCATCAACTTTCATAGAACTCGACCTTTCGCATATTCCTCACTTACACCTACCCACCTCATATTACTCTTTATTATATCCCCACCTCTTTTTTAGTCATCCTATTCCCCTCATTCCTTTAACATGAATTCTCTTTACTCTTATCCCTCTATCTCTATTTTATCCTCTCTAATCACTCCACTCATGCGTTCTCATCTTTGTCACATTCATACTCTGTTCTATCTTTCTAACCACTGCCAAACACTCTGATCCGTACATAATTGCAGGCCTCACTACTGTCTTATACAATTTATCTTTAAAACTACTTGGGATTCTTCTGTCACACAAAATACTTGACGCTTCTCTCCACTTCATCCACCCATACTTAATCCTATGTTTCATATCTTCCTCAAAACCACCATTCTTCTGTAGAATAGATCCTTAATACTTAAACCTCTCAACCTCACCCACTGTATAATGTACAACCCATTCAACTTCATTACTTGCCTTTCTATATATTCCGTTCTACCCACCACAACCCTTAATCCTTTTCCCTCGAAAGCTTCTTTACGCTCTTCCAGTCCATTATTCACTTCCTTAAGACCTGTATATTCTTTGTTGTTTTATCTATTACTAGGGAAAATAAATAAGGGCTCAAATGAGTGAATATACCTCAAAATACTTTGGTGCTTTCCCTACACCATTAACATCACGGCCGTTGGGTAGTTCCGTATATATTATGACTAATGAAATGGCTACCACAGCCACTGCCTGACTTGTACCCCCCCCCCAACATCCCTTAGACTATCTCCAAGCACAACTATGACATTTTCTTTCACCTCTTTACTAAATTACATTTAGAATAGTTTAATAATAATAAATCATAATTAATAAGTAAAATGTATTAAAACAGTGTAGAAAAGTGTAGGTAGAAGACAAAACAAGACGAACAACGGCCGATAAATAACTAACGCGTTTATTGAAATGCGACACATAAATAAATAAATAAATTAATATTATTAATTATAGATTATATATAATAATTAAGGCGCGGATTTTAATGTAAAATATATTTTTAATAGGTGGTCTAGGGCAATGCTTTCCAAGTACAAAATTCGATTCACACATTAGAGAATTTAAAAACGAAACTTTTATTTTGCTTTTTTTTGCATTTTTTAATATTTTGTGTTTTTAAGGTATTTTTTGAGATTTTTAGAGCATTTTTTCAATTTTAGGGTATTTTTATGTATATGTTATGCTTGGAGTATGAATAAATAAATATATTATATAGAATTTAGCGAAGAATAAAAATTTTTAAAAATATGTATTAAACATTTTTAAATATTTATTATGTTTCATAATTTAGTCATATTCATAACGACCAGCTGGTTTTACCTAAATGTAAAATTTTCGATAGGTAATAACAATAATATAACATATTATATTTATAATATGCAATAACGGTAAATAATAGACCGATTAGTATGTCATACTCGTACAGTCGTAAGTTAGTGTTCGCGTAATTCGAATAGTGCCGTATGTACATAATATTGTATCGTTTATCGTTTGTATTAACAAAAATGCCGAAAATTAAACCGTCCGACGGTTGTCGGTTATGTGCGTATGTTAGTGAATTTCGTGAAAACATTTTTTCTACCGATGGAAATATTTTATTTCATCAAGTTTGTGAGATTAGAGTAGGAGATTAAGAGTTTAATTATACATTTTTTATAATGATGTGTTTTTTTTTAAATAGTATACGAAACTGCTCAGAATTGTTTTTTGTTGAATTTAAATACATTTTTAAACATTTTTAGGGCATTTTTTAGTGCATTTTTTAAAGGCATTAAATCGTATATTTTTAGGACATTTTTCTTATTTTTTAGAGCATTAAAGTCCGGGCCCTAATAATAATTAATAATCAATGTTAATATTTAATAAATCGAAGTCCGGCAAAACAACCATCCATCCAATATTCACACACACTATATACCGAACAAATAGGTTTAAACGGGTAGTTACACTATAACAAAAAATAATATAATATAATGTAGTTGAATATTGAAATCTGAATTTAAAAACAGAAAAGTAATCGCACAGATATATAAAAATTATTTAATTAATAATTAATAATTATTTAATTTTATATAAAAATAATTTTTATATATCTGTGGCCCGTGGGTAAAATCGCAACTCGCGCGTCGCAGCGTCTCGGGAATCAGGAAAAAACACTCACCGGGAGCATGTACAACTTTACAAATTATCACTGAGATAGATAACAATTACTACTAGGTTACGAAAAACGGTCCAACATGTTTAGTGTTACCCTCAACGTCGAGGGGCAAAAACAAGTTGTTTATACACACGTAGCATAGAAGAGTGTGTATATAATTTGTTTTAAAAAATATTAATAATACATTTTTTGTAAAAATTAAAATGGTGAATTCATACACGGCATTCGTATGTACTAATAAATTCATAAAAAGTGGATCTAATCCGTTTCATAACTAAGTATTTAAGTAAAGCCTGCAGAAAACGTAGTGAAAAATGGTGGAATTATAACTAAATAGAACTCGGGTATTAAAAAATAAATCTTTCTTAAGGACCAAGTTATTTAATTATATAATATTTAAGTATTATATTATTTAAAAATATAAAAATAATGTAAATATATACATATTTAATTATTTTGAATTTTTGTGTAGGTACTTATATTGTATATAGGTGACAAGATATAAACACTTTAAAAAAAGTACATTTTAAAATGTATTCTCCTTCTCCTTTATAATAAAATAAACTAAGTTTCCAATAGCCCATAGGTCATTTTCATCAATACAAGATTTTTTGCCTTATAGGTAGGTTTACTCTATTTATATTTTTATCAATTAGAAAAAAAATTAATATTTGAAATTATGATTTCATTACAAGGTCAACCTTTTAGGGAAGTGTTTTTTTGGTTAAAATACTTTGAAACTGAATACACTGAAAATAAATTTAGGAATTAAGACTTTTTTTAAAATATTATAATATTATAATATTATGGCTTTAAAAATATTTTTTTATAGTTTTATAATATATCAATATAATATCTATATCATGACGAACATTTTGATACCAAACTTGACCAGCTACGATAATTTGTCAAAAAGTAGCTCCTCGATGATGCGCTAACAATGTTGGAAGCGGACCGTTTTCTGTTGCATTACAAACATAGCGAGTCTGCGCTGCATTAGTTATCTATCTCAGTGCAAGTTACAGACCGTTAGATATAAGATAAAATTTTACCGTTGGCACGGATAATGTATATTTTAGTCCGTGACTATTGGAATATAAAAATAATGCTATATATAGAGGTGATTATCAGTGTTAGGTGGTGCAGTTGATTCTGTGGTTGGAGGTAACGACCAGTGTATAGTCTCAACATAGTAGACATAAAAATTGTTAACAGATATATCTTATTTACCAGAAGTCATCATAAAGGCCATCACTTCGCCGGCTTGAACTTCAAATGAAATTCCCTGAATTTTTGGCCTTTTTCCATCTGAACTAGCAGGCACATCTAATCCTCTTACCTATATTTTAAATTATACTCATTAGTCGACCATTATCAATTGATTTTATATAAAATTCATTTTACATCAAAATACAGGTACCTATAGGTACTTAAGTAAAATGATTTATATATTTAAATAATTTATAGTTGTAAGTATAGATATAAGATGTAAACATATTACTATATTATTTAAAATTATGAACAATATGTAATAAATTAATGTCATATAAATTATTATAAAAATAAAATAAAATGTACCTAATCTAAAATAATTACTCTGTGTTAAATCACTATACATAATATAAGATATATTAGCCATTAGGTACCTATAGTTAATTATTAGGTTAGTTATTAATAGGTACCTATATACCCAGCGAACAATGCATTTTAGATTCTGAGCGGAGCGAAGGAGCTATTGGTTTTTTTAAAAATAACAGTAGGTACCTATCTACAATACAATACAATATAATATATACGTATATATTATATAATGGAACTTAAAGAGGTATTCTCAATTCTACGTTAAGTTATAGAGACAATATATTATATTAGAGTAAAGGAGCTAAACTACAATTTTACCGTAGTCACTGATGCCCAATGCATGCCTTAGTCCTGTTACTATGTATTACATAAACATCACTATGTGTAACATAACTATGTGATCCTCAAGAAATTTATCGGAGCCTATAAGTTCAGTGTTACAGATAATATGATTACCTATCATTATATTATAATATACTATTTATTTGTATATTTATTACAGATACCTATATTAAGTTAAGCAAACTAAAAAAATAAATAAATTTTAATAAAAAATAACTGAATTATCACTAAAAGATCAACACATTATGTACCTATTACACAGGACTCATCAATTTAAGCGCATAACTTTATGTATGTAAGTTTATGAAACATCTAGCTCATAAATACCACTGTGCAATGTAAATATAAAATATCTATTTGTTATGTTTTACATAATTATTTCTTATGTCTATGTGATACATAAAGTGACTATGCATACAGGAATGAGACAGTGAAACCAAACACTCAAAATTAATTTCCAAATACAAGCGACCATGGAATTTATATACCCTCCTCCACCACGTCAATTCTTAACAAAACAACCTGGGCGTCTGAAATTAATTTGGTTACTTTCAGTGCTATCTTATTTCAATTTATGAAAACAATTTTAAAATCTTCAACAAATTTACTTTGTACAAATCGAAGCATTTTTTCTATTTCAACAAACTTTTAGGAGGAATATGTGTTAAGTTTAAAACCTTACGACTAATTGTAGGTACCTACTCGTAGTAAATTTACGTTTCATTCGTAAATTGGTTTTAACTAAATTAACTGCGTTCCATCGCATAAATGTCTAGTATGTACATTATTATGCTGCGACTAATCACACACATTAATAATAATTTACTATACTCACACAAAGAAAAATCGCGCACGTAGTCGACGGACAAATTGCTTGTACATAACCCCTTAAAAATGACATGTTTGCAAAAGCAAAATAATACATTTATTTTATCTTGTAATTTAATTAGTTTAAAAATAAATGTTTCTTTTAGATTTGTGCAGTATATGCAAAAATAGAAAATAAATTCTAATACTAATAACATCCAAATTTTTTTAAGGTATATCCGAGTTTCAACCCGATAACTTGTCGTATTTTAGGTATAATAAATTATAAAATTACAAATATGACAAAATAAAAATAAAATTCTATATATTAAATTAAAATAGTACTATCTAATAATACAGATAACATAGTCTGTATAAAAATGAAAAGGAAAATATTATTTGGATTCTTAAAATCTATAGATTCACTAATTGTAAATCTACAATTTTGAACAGGTGGATTGCATAGTGTATATATAATACATTATATAATATATATAAATAGTTATGGATACATTTTGATCGTACAAAGTGTCCGCGATCGAATATCATGATTTTATTTTAACCGTAGGTAGTGTCCGCAGTATGAAAATAAAACAATAAACAGTACAAAGTGTCCGTTTCCTGTACATGATACCTGCACACTTAAATGTGTTATGTCTGGAGAATTAATATTATTCAATATTTAAAATTAATGAATTACCAAGTTTGTTTTTTTTTTTGTATTTTTGTAACATTTGTTATATTTGTTCATGTTTGCGTAAACAAGATCGTATATATTGCCATGTGGATTCAAGAAATCCTATGAAAATTTTTTTAAAAGTAGAGATATTTTTAACTTAAATTAGTATTAGTTAAATATATTCTCAAAATTGTTTTCCCGTTTCATTTTGCATATTTGTATAATGTTCTGTGAATACTATATATTTGTGAGAATTAAAAATATAGGTGATTTTTGGGGTGGGGACGTGTGGTAATGGTGTTCAGTATAATAAATAGTAATGATGGACAACGATATAATTTCAGATATCGATATCGTTAAAATTTTGGTGATATTGATATCGTATCGAAATTATTGAATTAATTACCTAGGTACTAAAAAAAGAATTTTACGTTTTGTAATGGCATCGTTGTTTTTCAATTTTCAACTGTATAGTATTCCACTAAAATCAATCGACTATCGACATTATTATTAAATAAATATAAAATAATAATGCCGATATATTTTTCCCGAATTGAATGCACACAAAGTTATCATTATTGTTATTTTAAGCGTCAAACGTATCTGTAATGTGCAGACTGCAGATACAAATAAAATTGAAAAAAAGTTAAAATAATGATCATTTCGATACAGTGACGCCAAAGTACAAAATTAAATGTTTGGCGAAATGACCCAATTATTAACCACTCACCCATCGGCCATCATTACATTTTACTATTTTTGTAAGTAATAATAAAAAAAAGATAATTTGCACACATTTTCACCAAAATTCGAGAAATTGCTTTAAATACGGCGAAAAAACCAATTCACTATAATAGGTATATTCAGGTCCCTCTCAACAAATTGCAAATATATGGCGGCCACTATACACGAACATGGACTTCGGCGTCACTGTTTCGATATCGCGATATACTGGATAATCATATAAATATCGATATCAGTGTTGCAGATTTTTCATGATATCGATATCATTGCTTATCACTAGTAGAAATTATTAATTTCATGTTATAATATAATAATATGCCTATTATACATCAGATTTATAACCCCCCTCCTACCATTGACTCATTCATGCTCATTTGTTACCGAATGAGCACATGAAAATACATTATTACTTTTATTTTTAAAATATCAGTTATAACATAATGTATAAGATAATAATAATATACGAGTATATTATTACATTATAGATAACCGTTGTTTCTATAGTAACTTAGCCTAGAAATTATTATTTATTATTAAAATATGATAAAATAAAATTATTACATTATACCATCCATATCTGATATCTAAAACATTTAAAGTACACCTGTCCTAATGGCATTATTTTAACTACTTACCTACCTATGTTTACTTAGAAAACTTATGATATAAATATGATTTTATTAAATGATTTATTAATAATAATTTACCTGAAGATATGGATAAACAATTGCAGGTTGGCCATAAATATCTGACCGATTTGGACTTAAATTGCTCATCATACTAATACTTCTATCCCTAGGTGTAGTAGCAGTTGTACCAACAACAGCTATGGATGCTGGCCTGCCACTCGCTAAGTGGTGGGTGCTGTTATAAAAATAATAAATAATTCAAATTACTTCGGCTAGCTATATTATTATAAAAATATATACCTATAATGGTGTGCTGGATTAGTATAATGATGATGATGATGATTAACTTCAGACAATGCTCGCAAGTCATGTATACTTCTTCGCATTGTCGGAAGTTCTTGTCGAATAGGATATCCGTGTGGTGCAAGTAAATTAGCTTCACTTATACTTTTCCCTCTGCGACCTGGGTGATGTCTTTGTAAAGTAGGCTAAACAAATTATTTTTTAATTACAAAACCAATTATTTTAGAGAAAATTAATTTTTCCTACTCCTCCGTGATATATTGCATGATTACAAAAGTCTGGATCACTTCTAGTTCTGGTATAAGGTCTTTGAGTACGTATAGCTGCTCCGTCTTCACTCGAATCATAACCACTTGATCCGTCCCTGCGACTGTTGGGTGGAAATACTCTTGGTAAGCCAAACTTGAGATACGTGTACATATTTGAGCTCAACGGTGATTTGTGTACGTCGTATTTTGGCCCGTATCGTGGATGGCTGAGTATGGACTGCACAGTGGATTCACGTAATTGAAAGTTACCATATGGCAGAGGAGATTTCTCACTTGAACCAAGAGCAGAGTCCGTGAAATCAGAGTTTAAATTTTGCCTGACAAAAAAAAAGTATTCGTATAATGAGTATAAAATGTATTTGAAGAGATATTTACCTGTAAATACTCCAAGCGTGAAGATCTTCAGATGCTGGTGGTCCCATTGATGTAACCGCATGGTGGCTTAAATGAGGGTCTGTACCAGCTACAGAATACCGTCGTTCACCCATTTCCCACGCTTGGCCTCCTCCGCCTACTCCTCCACTACTAAACCTTCTCGGTCCTGGCATGTTGGTTCTGCAAAAATAATCTTCTGTGAGTACATAATATATTTGCATATGTACATATAAAAACTACCAACTAGTATTTAGCTCGAACAACTATGTAATTCATGAATAACGAAATCTAATAATACTATTAATAAACAACAAAACGTAAAGCGCCCTTGATATTTTACCTGAAAACAATGTGCATTAGATAGGTCATTAATTAAATGCGCATACTTGACACTAATGATTAAAATACCGACTCGAACACCGGTCACCGGATGTGATGATTGCTAAATATTTGTTATCATTAACGATATAAAAAAAAGTTAGATATTGCATAAAACATTGTTTCGTAAGCAAAATTACAATTATTGATTATTTGTCGGATTATATGATTAACTCGCTAACTATAATTAATGTTTCGTATTTGAACTATATTTCAATGGGTGGTAGTATTCAATGAGTAATTGCCGTATGATTTAATGTGATATCGTGAGAATAATTTGCATATGTATGAGACACAAGCATTATTATATACATAAAAAAAACCTAGAAAGATTATAATATCTCAGCATGTAAAATCAAAACCAAATTGTTATACCATAGGTAGATTTATATTACACGTATTACAATGTAAAATCCATTAACCATTCCTACAAGAATGCAGTTAAATAACAATAGCTGGCGGACGATGACTGTAGTGGCGTGGATTATAAGACGAATCGCCCACACAAGGTAGGCCGTCGAACCTGAAAATTACATCTGCATCATTATGTTGCCTGATTGCCCGTGCATTCTATTTATCTGTGTGTAATTTTAAAAACAAAAATGATTTTTTCATTTTGGTATACGACCATGATATGACTACACGGGATACGCGTGATGCTGAAATCGATGTTAAATTTTAAATATTGTGTATAGATATCCGATGTATTTATTCGTACTTGTATATGTATTTAGTACCTATATATAATCAGTTATAACTTATAACTTGTATGATGTATAATGTATATGTATTATTACAATATTACTTATTATAGCTACTCAGTGGTTAATGTTACAATTACTGAGGATCGAACAAGGCGACGCCTTGCCAGGGGGCTTAAAATATTATTTTGGAAGGGAGTGCTCATTTTTAAATGTCCTATTTTGTAAACTGCATTCTATATTTCTTTTATATTAATAGTCGGTGGCTGGTCTTGTTTCAATATTTTTTTATAAATTTAATATTTTAAATTTAAATTTAAGGTTTTTCAACCTATGGTTTACGGATCACTGTAGGTCCGCGAGACATAGTGAAGTGGTCTACGAAGCCATTTCTAAAAATTTGAAAGATAAAAAATGTACGTAAAGCGATAGTGGTTGTCGGAGTATGTATAATGTATATAAGTACATAATATCACAAAATATGTTGTTATTTCTACCAATAATATAATCTTGTTTCACATAATCTTTGGTTCCTAATTAATGATAATACCACGGATTATCTTAGTCCGTGGCATGATTGAAATATACTAGGTTATTGCAAATAGCCTCTGTTGTTATCACAAAAATAAAATGGCAGCAAAGTTTCTTATTATTACCGCAGAATGGCTATAAATTATATATAAAATCAATTTAAATAAATATAATATACAGTTTCAATGAACAAAATATTCGATTTATTCATTAAATATATAATTAATAAAGTTATTTTACAATTATTAGTAATTTATACTTTATATTACATAGATAATACATTAAATTTATCATAATATAGATCAATTTATTTCGACATGTAAAATTTAAATATACCGCTAATTCTGATATTTTATCAGCCAATCAAAACATCGTCCCTTACGCTGCCATTTTAATTTCTTCAAGTGATAATACTATAGAGTGGGGGTACACTGCAATAACCTAGTATATTTCAACCATGGTCCATGGATTATACTTTTAGAATGGCACATTAGCATGTCTAATTATCAATGCGTCCTGATCATTAGTGACTCAATACCCGTACTTCGTAGTCGATGTCTATGTTCTTTTTAAGTTTTTGATTTTTTGTTTGTTATTGTGAGATAAAAAAAAATATGACGATGCATATATCAAATTCGAATTTATTGAAATTTAAACCAGCCGTGAAACCCGACCTCAGTAATATATATCATCGTTGTCAGTAACGATGCGTTAAGACTCGCAAAGTTAGAACGTCATTTAAAAACTGTCCATTTAAATTTTAGTGATCGACTGCCAGATTTTTTTATTGGTAAGTCGGAGAATTAGAAAATAGGGAAATTCGGAACAAATGGTTCAAGATTCGAGTTATCTAAAAAAATGTTGTCAGCGTAGTTTTAGGCCAGTAAGCTAAAAATTCCGTTATTGAATAATACTGTGAAAGTTAACATTGACAAAATGTCTTTCGATACCGAAGAACAACTTTTGATAAAAATAAAAACTCGCCTATTTACCCATTGCAGTGTGATGATAGTACTGACGTTTCACAATGTTGCCAGTTACCTACTAGTTTTTGTTTGATTTTTGGACGAAGACAATACAATAAAAGAAGAGCTTTTATTACTACAAGAATTGAATGTTTGGATACTACGTCAAAAAAAACTGATGTAATGAAGATAATAAAGATTTTTTTTAAAAAACACGAGATTACGTGGGAAAGTTCGTAGGTTTTTGTACAGACGGAGCTCCAGCTATGTTAGGATTATGCTCGAGCTAAACAACGTTGGTAAAAGAAAATAACAGTTCAACATTTATAACACATTGTGTCATTAATCGCAAGCATTATCTTTTAGAATATTACCATTATCGGGAGAACTCGCATATACATTGAAACAGGCTTTAAAGATGGTGAAGGCTATGAAAATCAGTGCACTGAATACTCGCGTTTTACAAAAGTATTAAAAAAAAAACAAAGAAATTGATTGCACGCCACTAAGGATATGTGTGGTATAGCTTTGAGCAGTATTACCCTATTACCCCAAATTTGAAGTATTTATAGCTATAATATAGCCATTGATTTTATTATAAAATCAATGCTTCCATCAATCGGAAAATTTTTTTTTAGTATTTTTGGGAATACATCGATTCTGCCAATGAAGCATCGATTCCGCCAGTACCAATTCTACCGCAACAGAAAGACAAAAAACAACCTTCGAATTTCCTAATTTTTTACCACACCAATATTTAAGGAAATAATGGACAATAGGATGAAAAGTAATCTATATTAATTAATAATATTATATTATAGATGAAAAAGTTCTCAAAAGTCTGTAAGTCACCCTAGAGCCCAAAAATCCTAGTTGCGGTACTGTAATATATATTACTGTAGAAATCTCACCACACACGGCAAAAGAAAAAAATTATTCTTGAACATTTTGAGAAAGTAAAATAATATACCTACCTACTATATTGATTACTTTTAAGGATATTTTTGGTCCAGACGATAAGTTTTTTAATATAATATTATAATATTCGTAAACCGTAAAATGTTTTCAAAACATTTTATTGAAAATGTTTTTTTTAAACGTTGATATTTTTCAGACTAAAAATGATCTTACCCATACTTATTAAATAATTTTACTATAATTGGAATTTTTTTAGGGACATTATATTGATAATTGAGGTTTTTTTTTTTTTGCTGTCCCGTATGTACATAACATTGTTATAGAGCCGTCGATGAAAGTCCGTCGATCTCTCGGCGCTGTCCCAGTTATTATACTGAAAAATTCTATTGATATATGGGTAAAATAACTGGTTGTGGACCGCACGCGTGCGACATCCTCCGACAGTCTATAGTCCTACTAGCCTACAACCGACGTAAAAATATAATCGGGAACCAGTTTTCTACCGCGCACCGCGTATATATTATTATTATTATTATTGTACTTTTTATATTATTATTATTATTATAGATTGTAGTACGTATATTATATATATAATGTGTACATTGCACATTGTACAAAAACGTCGTTGCAAACGTGCAATTATATAAGTACGTTTTACCGGTGTTCGTGTGCACGACATCGTTCATTAACACAATGTAGTGTACACTGACGACCGATACACATAGACGGTTACTATATATATGAATGACTCGAACGCTGTGACGAGATCAGACCACCTGGCAATGTGCTCTTGAACGTACTTACTATAGAATAGATACTATATTTAGTACTTATATATTATTATTATTATACATATATATATATATATAAATTTGTCAGTCAATACGCGTCGGTGTCGGTCACGGTTAGGTACATCTGTCATGTACATTCGAAGATATTTTACCCTTTCCCGGAGGAACGAGATGGACCGGTATACGCACCCGAACGGAACACTAACTGCATATACCTACCTAGGTATAAAACATAATATACCCGAATAGTGTGTAGTAATAGTACAATCACTCGCGGAAGTATATTATATATTGTAGGCCATAACAACGGATTCGTGTCTTTGGTAACAAAATTTGTCGAAAAACTTACCTCTGTTGTTCGACCACCGCATCCGGTAGGAGATACCTAGCTATTCTATATTATTATATATTAGCTGTTAAAAAATATAGGCAGGTACTGTAGGTATGCGTATAGAAATATGTACGAAATATATTCTATTCTTTCGTTTTAATACCGCGTCTGACGATTTGAGTCACGTACAATACAACAACGCTCGAACAAAACAAATCAATTACGAATTACAATTGAAAATTCAAACGTCAACCTACCAATAACAATATTTCATTTTGCAGGAGTGACGTCGTTGTACTTAACGCAATATTTATTTTCGTGATAAAATATATATGTTCTTTTAAAGATTAAAAATACTTTCCACCGAATTATAATACACCTAATACGAGTAATACGATAGGTATTGACATTTAAAACAAAAATAAAATGTTTATGTTTTTAACGGAATTTATAACATATATTTGTGTAGAGTCCACCGTTAGTGACCACAGCACGGGCAGCCTGCAGGCGTCGTCTTTATACAAGAATGTACCCAAATTTAAATCACGCACAGCAGCATTCGTTAAAATAATCGTCCATTAACCACGAAAACCGGTCTTTCTAGTGGTATTATCAATAAAATATTCGGTTCATCTAAAAATGTTCACCGACATTATAATCATTTTTGTAATTTATTCAAAATTATAAAAATATTTACTTTTTTTTATAATGACTTTCTCTTAGACTTCAAGCTTGGACGAGTGTCAGATGACCATAAATCCTATGCTGCTAAAATACACGGTTTCCATAAGTTATACAGTATAGGTACCGGGTTTACAACCGATTGTTTTGAAAGCGATAAACGTTATCTTTCTGCCTACTTAGGTTTTGTTAGGTATACTCCATATTATTTAATACGATTCTATTGTTCATTACTATATTTATACTATATAGGTACGTAATATCGTGATGTCATTATACTCATTTTTTTTCTACATCATATATCGTTTGTTCAACATTGTTCAAACGAAAGTATATATTAGACAGCGCAATTTGGAACATAATATGTCTACCATTCTTGTATATCGAGGAGTTACTTAATCAAAATACATTTTATTACAGTTTTACATAAGGTTGTACTTGTAGACGAAATTTCCATATAGGTGCCTATATATAATTACGTAGTTCTAGGTAAGTTGGTACCTAGTTTCTTAATTTTAATAGTTGCAGTTAGTAATGTAAAATTACATAGAACAAACTAGTTTACATCGGATATTTTACAATACATAAAAAATATTAGTAAAATGTTTAAATAAGTATAGATAGGTATAAAGAAAATATAATATTATGCAGGATAGGTACATTTAAGTTTCAACTAACTTTTTTCAAAATCAACTGTGTGTAATAGAACAGTATAATAATTTACAATTATTATAATTAACTGATCAGAGACAACATTTTATTTTTATCATTAATCGTTTGTATCATCTACATTCTACAATCTACATGTCTACATTACTTTTTTTCTTTTACAACTCGTTTTTACATTTTCTCCACAACTATTTACTTTTTTTTTTATTAAACAATTAAAATTGAAATAACGTGATCTTATAACATTTTTCTCTGGATGTTAGTTCAAGTTTAGTAAAATGTAGTTTTTATTCTGAAATTATTTATGTCTTATTATTATTTATTTACTCTTACTACTTTTTTTTGCAGTTTAAAAGTAATAAAATAAGATAAATACAGATATTCATTAATAAATTATTATTTTTATAATTAAGTAGGTACATAATATATTAAGTATAAATAATCATATATGATTAAGCGCGTAGATTTTTTAATTACACGATTTTACGTGTTTAAGTATTTTGTAGAAAACGATTGCGTGCCGAAATCTTGAAATTTCCATGCATTGTTTCTTGCCAAATAAATTTTCTTAAGAGTTTATATAGATATAAGTATACATTCTAAGATAATTGTATTTCTACTTTATCTTTTTTCGTAATTTTTAGGTATTTATACACAGATATATACATAATATAATTGTGTAACTATATTAATATGGGAGATGTAAACTTTTCTAAAAGTAATGTAATACATTCTCCCAAAAACATTTTGATACTGTTTTACTTTAATGTATACTCCTTTAAAATTGAAATAAATATATCACAAAATCCTATTGGATAATGTACGCACCTGAGACACTGAGTAGAAGTACTTTTGATGAATACATTAAATTATAGGAGAGTATACATATACAGGTATATTATGAGTGATACCTACAGAGTAGCAATATCATTTTTCGGGGAATTCACATATAAGTAATACAGTAACAAAATCTTTTTTAGTGGAATTTACATAAAAGTAATACAGTGGCAAAATATTTTTAGAGGAGTTTACTACTTGATAGGAAACAATATAAGAATTTTTTTTTAGGGGAGTTTACAATTGCTAATTAATATACACACATATAATACACTGATACAGTGCCGGCTCAAGTAAAAATAGTGCACTAGGAAAAATCGAATTTTGATGTTCCTAAAATAAAAAGTCATAAACTTTTTTCTAGAATTTGAGTACATCTTATCGTGTAAATTTCTTTTAAGAACCTGCTTAAACTATCTTTAAAAACGTAATAAGCAAAAAAAAACAAAATGTCCAACTGTTCGATTCACCTCTTTAAATAAGCAAAAAATACCACCCTCTACGAAAATGTTTTTGTTAACGTTAAATTTCTGGACTACAAATTTCGGATGTAGGTATCGTGTAGATATGTGATTTGTGTAAAAATATCACCCAAGCAATATATAAATTATAATATGTACTTGGGTAGGTACCTAATTTGCACAACGTATCTACAAAAATCAATTTTAGTAATTATTTGTAACACGATACACGACCGACAACAAATTTTATTATGTAATCTGCGTCACGTTTTATATTTATTATTTGGAAGATGGTAATTTAAACCACATCTGGTGTGTGATACTTGTTATTTTTGGCACTAAATTAAATTATTGAAGATTTTGTATAATAGGACAGTATTTTTTATTTAATTTCAAATTTTTTTTTGTAGAGAAATGAGAAAATAAAATGAATAATTAAAAATAAATAATAAAAAACATCCAGATATAAGCAGTAGAAGTTGGTCTATCGGCATTTATTGGTCTTCTGGCTAGTGACTTAGAATAAATTATAAATTATTTTAGAATTTAAAGCAAATATCAAAAATTCTGAGCGAAGTTCTGTATACTCGTACTCGTTTCATATAATAATAGATACATAATTTTTCGTTTTATAACTGCTAAGTTCGGTTATTTAAGTTCAGTCGTTTTCTTTTGCGTTTAAGAAAATTACTGGGAAAATCAACCAACCACAGTGCTTTTCATTAAACTAGAGACTCGACTAAAGTGTGTCCCGAAAACTATTTTCGATAATGTTACGTAAACTTGTATATACAAATACGCATCAAATTTCAAATGCTCAAAATGTTTGATTATCATTGATTAGTTCTCTGGTTATTATTGGAATGCGCGCATTCGCTTATTTATAAAAATTAAAATATTATTACATGATTTTGAGATACCTTTAAATACCAAAAATAATTTACGAAGTACACCACAGCCGAGTTTCTAGTTTAATAAAACGCACTGTAGAATAGATTGGCTAAGAAAACTTTAGCCAAAAACTCCCTCCGAAAAAGTGCATACACAATAAAATAATACAAATTATCACTATAGGTACAACACTATCTGTAGCTCAAAATCTAAAATAAATAAAATAAAAATATGTTATATTAAACAATATACATTTTACATTTTTAATATGATTGCAGACGTGGTACAAAATGCATTTAAATTATAAAAGAAATTTTAAATGCAATTTAATTTTAGTCCACATTACGCAAACGAACAAAGTTTTTCGTTTCGTTCGTTGGATTGTTCAGTATACTTACCTATTATCTCATAGTTATTATTTTTTTTCTACACTGAATGTTATATATAACGTATACGACCGAACGAATGGTTCGATACAAGTTCATTTGTTAGTTTTATTCATTTTTTTTTATGGCGCAATAATGAATAACTGAACGTGACAGGTACCGAATGACTCATTCTCAAAACTAAGCACAGAATTTTCTTCGATGTACCGACATCGGACGATATTCAGGCTCGTATTTAGAAAAGCTCTTGCCCCCGGTAGGAAATTTTAGAGGGGGGGGAATGGAAAATAATATAGTAATATCTAGTGGAACAGATTATTAATATGCCCTTTAAGATTTTGAGAGTAGCTCATTAGCGTAGTGAAGCTATTGATTTTACAGTGTTTTTTTTTCTGTAAGCAAATTTTCGATCAGAAGAAGTCAAGTCAGAGTTTTGGCGTTTATATGTTAACGATAGCAGATTAGTTCTAGCTGATACTTTTGAGGGGTAATTTTTTTTATTTTTCCAGTATTTTTGAAGAAAAGCTTTCAATTTAGTATCTTTTATATGGTATATAAGAATGTGTATACTAGTACCTATGCACTTTTATATAAATGCAAGAAAAACAACAAAATACGTATGTAGTGTATATATATTTATACGATGTATTTATCTATTTTCATTCGAGGGGGGAGGGGTAAGTGCGTTTAAATTTTTATTCAACGCCAAAAATATTAACAAAATAAAATATATAAATATAATATTAATACAATTTGTCGTAATGACATAATGTATATTAAGGGAAATAGAAATTAAAATCCCGGGAAAAGCTTATGCGTATATTATATAGCTCTTTTAATAGCAAACTAATCCTATACCCAGTTAGTAGGTATAATATATGTACTTATATGGTGTATAGATAGTAGATAGGTACATACGGTAGTGTATATCTGTTCCTAGATTTGTAATATTTACGTATTTGTTTTGGTAAAACAAATATGTATAATAGGTATATTATATAATTTAATATACCTAGGTACACACAACCAACCCATAATAGTGACGTTTCCTTAATTATATTAAGTAGACTTAAAGAGATCTCGTATATCTACTAGTATAGACTATAGTGGATACTTTATATCCATGTCTAATTGATACTTTTAAGAGATCATTTTTTGATTCCTCCTCCCGCAAATCAAAAATTATATTCCACTCAGAAAGTCATAATCGTTTATTAATGAATGCAATTATTTATCTTTGCTTTCATATCTAAAACAATAATAATAGTAATAATAATAATAATAATAATAATAATAATAATAATAATAATACATTATCCTGTCTGAGGACCGAAGGCACGATGGTCCAACTTATTTCCCATATATCCTACCCGACGTATGAAGTGTTTCCCTGGCATTTTATATTTTGTTCTTAAATTTTCAACATGATGCGACTTCTTAAATCCTGAGCTGGCCTTTGGGGACGCCAAAAATATATTTGTTGTCTCCTACACCATATGGCTGCATAAAATACTGACCTGAAATGACGGCACCGGACCGAACCAAACAATGAACGAACCAATGGATTAGGTTCATCGTTTACACATACCAAATCGCATTCGTTCGGTCGTTTGAATGTTTATTTCGCCATTCGCATTTGTTTGTGCGTATAGTGTGGATGTGGCTTTAATGTTCATTCGGTAAAAATATCGGAACTGCCATATACAGAACAGAATAATCGTTATACTTAATAGCGGTGACGGATCTAACAGTTGTTTAGTCGGAAGATGCTAACGAGGACCCTAGCTAATTTTTGTTCTGGGCCCCCTCTAAACTAGAATTTATTTATTGATTAAATTTCATATTTTCCTCAAAAAATATTAAAAATGTATTAAAATTATATATACCTACGGATTATGCAATATATTAAATTATAATGCAATTTACAGTGCAGTGGCAAGAAAAATGTTCAATACCATTTTATTTTGCTTCTTCTTTTTAACTTGGGGCTTTCTACATTTTAAAAGACTTTATTTCCTTTTTTTTTTTTTGCTTTTTTCTAGTTTTTGAAACGATTTTTGGCCATTTGTGTAATGTGTAATCTATCATGTAGATACTATGTAATACATAGTTGCAAATCGTAATTTTAATCGCTCGATGAGTTAACCATAACGGTGGAATTTCTTTTAATTACCTTTTATATTTACCTATACAAAAATATAAATATTCGATGATACTATAATCATTATGTTTAGTGTTGCACGAGTGAGTAGGTTCCGAAGTGACGAAAATGCAGGAGATTTTATTCAATAATTAATTCCGAAAGTTCTACTTTGGATTTTTTACAAAAGTATGAATTAGTGCCTAATACTAACAATTTACCTAATTACATAAGTACAACAGCAATACAAAGATGGACGTATGAAAAAAAAAAAATTATCTTCAGTCAAAATACGTGAAATCAGTAGTATAAGGTGCGTATAAAAAGGATGCCAAACATTTCAGTCTGTTCAACAAACAAACCCATTTTTCACATATACCGACTTAAACGGACGTTGTGTAATTCAAATTTAACTGTTTCTCAAATACTTTAGTTAGTTTTTTATTGGTCAGAAGATTTACCAATAACTACCGTTTGTTCACCTACTGGACGATCGAACAGTACTGTAGGGGCACTGGTTTAATCTTTGTCGCAACGTTTGACGTGCTTTGTTTGAAAATCGTGAACCTATGGGAGGTCCTAATGAAACTGTTGAAATTGACGAATCTTTACTAAGAGATAAACGTAAATACAAAAAGGTAGAATATTATTAGAAGACTATTGAGGTGAAATAATTTCCGAAAATTCAGATTCTAATTCGGACTCGGAAAAGAAAATAATAGAAATTACTGCAGGCGTCGCATTGAAGATCTTTGGGTTTTTAGTCTGTGTTGTAGAAAATATGGAATCTTAGAGCGGCGATTTTTTTGTCGCTGATTGCTGTGATTGTGACACACTTATTCCAATTATACAGAATGGAGTGCTTCACAGAACAAAAATAGTGACCGGCGAATGGGCAGCTTCCAAAAATGTTAATACACTTAGATACAAACATGATAATAGTAAATCACTCGAAAAATTCTGTTAACCTATCTACAGGAGTGAATACTCAAACTATTGAGTGCTTATGGTCAATTTAAAAAACTAAAATTTTGAGAAAAATGCGAATCTTCAAATTTTACACAGTCATTTAATTAAAGCCTGGTACAGATCAATACACATATCTGATAATTTTTTTTATCGATTTCATAAAGTATACGGTTAGATTTTAATTTAAAAAATTTTAATTGTGCTGTTTTAAGTTTTTATGTGTTAAGAAACATTTTTAAATTAATATTATACTACTTTATTTTATAAAAAATTTAATAATTTATTGATAAGCAATTAATTTGTTAATAATTTGTATTTGTATTATGTAATAACCGTTTTATAAAGTTTGTAAAATAAAGTACATGGTAGATCACAAGTTAATTATGATAGATGTTTGTCGTGCGGTAGATCACAAACTACATGAATGCCCGATTTTTGTTTTTTTTTTTTTTTGAGGGGAGGGGGCCTCCACTAAACTCTGGCCCCAGGACTTCCAAACAATAAATTCCCGGCTCTGGTTCGTAGTATACTGAACAAAATTATACCTATGGGTAGCCCCTCCCCTGAATTTGCCGACCAGAATTTAACTCTTAGATCCGCCAATGTTTATATTAGCTATACTATATTTATATATAGGTACTTTAAGGTAATATGAAATATATTATGAGGTAATCAACTTCTTCTATGGTTCACGAGTCTCTTTTTATTCAATTTCTAATATAAATATTTGAATAAAAAAAAAACTGTAAAATATTACATACCTATACCCAACTTATAAAACCGTATTTAATAGTATAACGACGTGTACGCGTCAAGAATGTTATAAGAGTTCTCAAATAATAAATAGGTATACAATTTGCCTACTACGGTCGTATTTTAATGAACCACCAAATTTGTGTGTATAAAAAAATATGAATGTGTTTGATTGACTGTATTTCAGACGTCAGCCGTATTTATATCTATAATAGTCTTTAGGTATGTGTATGTAAGTCGCATAAGATATACACACGAAAGTACCGTTTCTTGCCTAGCTATTATATTATGATCGTACGCTGACGGTGCGCCTAAGTAGGTATCTCTCCCACTAATGCTGTTCTGGAATTTTTCATGTCAGGAATAGCCAATAGGTAGGTACTATAATATAATAATATAATGCTGTTTCCAAACCAAACAATTGGTGTTTTTTTTTTTTTTTTTTTTTTTCGTGTTAATAGCATTCAGTGGCCATTTTTGAGGCTAATTAGAACGATCCTGGGAACGAGATCGGTTTCGATATATATATAGGTATCACAGGAACATGCCAATGCTCTCTTCCCGGGAGATTGTTCACGGTATGGAAATATCTCGTGAAGATGGTATAAGAGAAAATTTTTTTTTTTAAATTAAACGACAAAACGATGAAATGATTTTTTTTTTATATCCGTGTCAAGGACAGACTAAAAAATAAAATAATAATAAGAAGAAGAACTTGTAGAATCGATTATCATCACAAAATCGACGTCTTTGACCGTGGAATCGATGACATTTTTGGACACAGATCGTTCAATGACCTACTATATATATATAATGGATCTATATAGTCTTAATTAATATTTATTTGTGAACTAGAAAACCGATTAGTCTTATACGCAAAGAGTTGAAGCATGAATAATATATAATAATAACCAATAGATACCCATAGCATATATATATATATATATATAAGTACCTAGGTATGTATAAATCACGAATAGTAAATGTTTCAAAATGTTCAGTTTAGTAAATATATAATAGTATATGTATTACACCAGTATTATAATATAGATAAAAAATATACAGGATATAAACTACTATGATCAAATATTTTTTTGGTAACCGTATAACGCAGTTAAATACCTATATATTATAGCATATACGCAGCTCCAACCACCATTGCAAATAAAATTTTAACTTAAAATAATTGGCAATTACTTTATAATGATATAATTTATCTGAAGTATATATTTTTCGATATTATGAAAAAATACATTGATCGCATAATATTCAAACTATACATAAAATAACTGATGTAAATAGATCGTTTTGTACAATCTTATGAATACTATATTATATTTACCTATAAAATATATTATAATTACCTAAACAATATAAAAAATAAGCCGCAAGCCATTTAAATACCTACTAGTGATAAAACAATAATAGCAATATAATTATAAAATCGAATATAAGTAAGACAACGAAATAAATAATAATGAATTCAAACATGTTTGCGATCGCTATACTCACCTGCAGTCGTACAAATTTGTTATAATTATTCAGTGTGATGTAATGGATTATTATTATTCTTTACGTAGTTAGCCCGGTTCTAAATGAAAATGGACAAATAGAATGACAAGATGTTGAATCCCGGGTCATTGAAACTGAGACTCGAATTCCAATGTCACATAATATATGTGGTACATTGATCGACCAAACTAGCAGACCAGCTATGAAGCAAATGTATTTTAAGTTTTAAGTAAGTCTACTAATTAAGTGCTAAATTTAATTTTTAACAAATAACCTATGCAACATAAAATATATACCTATCTTTTGATATCATAAAAGAAACATGGATTTCATAGTTTCATATTTACATAATTATATTCTAATACCAATAGAGCGTACCAGAACCAGAGGAACGTGGGGAAATATTATAGAAAGAAGACAAAATTTCACCCACAATGTTACTCCGGATGAATGAATCCTTTATATTATATATTGTATAACTAAGCGGACAATCATGTAAGTACAAGGGTGGATTTAGAGGGGTCGGGGAATTGATACCTCACTCAGGAAATTGGTCCGCAATTAATTGACAAATAAGTGAAAAAAAGTTAATAACCTTTTTTTGTTTATAATAAAAAAAATACTAAAAATTATTAATATAAAATATTGAATCTTGAAAGTGAATAAGCAAAAAAAAAAAAAAGAACGTAAACGTAACCCAGACATCTCCCTCCCCCTCAATATTTCTTAGAATCACCTATTTGTTAATATATCTTATTTAAATTTTTTTTTTATTAAACACGAGTGAGTAAATGACCACTAATTAAATAGTCAACTAATATTGCGAGATCTATAAAATGATATAATTTAAGGAGACGCCAACTGGACAACACTAAGATGTAAAATTGTTTAATGAATCTTGAAGTATATTACAGTCTTCAATAATTATATGTATAATATGTATATGTTCCTAATCTGTATAAATAGTTTTAGATTATCGATAAATATTAAGATACAAAACGAATTAATAGTTTTAAATAATGTGTTTATGGGCAGATTGAACATTAACTTGGATATAGATATACCCAATGTTCACTTTGAGAAACACCAGATCTTACTATTACTATCTCTTGCTGTGAGGAAAAAGAATATCGAATTTTTTTCAGTTAAATATGATTAGAACCAAGACAAGAATTTGCTAATTTCCAAACGATCAAATCAAGGGTATGCACGATCAATACATTCGAAAAATCGGTATATATATAATATCTACTTGGTCACTAACTTACAGAACATTATAAACCAAAAAAGTCATACAGATACGACTTGTTCTATTGTCCCTTTGATCCTCGGATAGAATAATATATTATATTATTATTTTGAATTTGAAAGCAAAAATAAATGATTGAATTCGAAAGACGATTCTAAGTGAAGTTCGAAAAATATCATAAAAAAAAGTACTGGTCAGTAAGAAGTAGAAGTACTTCACTCGTCGGGTAGGATACCGGTGGCAGATATACTGAATTTGAAAGCAATGATAAATAATTGTTTTCTATAAAAACAGTGCTTCAATACAATAATATTCAATATTTTTTGTTTAAATAACCTTTGATCTTTAAAAAGCCAATTAAAAAGCTCTTGATATTGATATTTGATCTTTAAATAGCAAATCCAACTTTTTATAAATCTGCAGTTACCATAACAATTATTTATTTGTTATTTTGTTATTTGCCCTGTAATTATAAAATACAGTATACACCATACAAAAGGCAGTTTTTCTTTACGCTTAAGAAAACTACTGGAAAAGTTTTGGATTTTTTTTTTTTTTTAAAGCTCTTTATTCCAAAATTCCTGCTTGACTCCTTCTATTAAAAAAAAAACACATAAAAACAAATACATTCCTCGCTTCACTCGGCGTCTAATAGCGTTTTCTATTTACATTTTACTTGCACTATTGCACTCAGTGTGCATCAAATGCTGATGGCATTTCCATATAACAGTTCATTCTTGTATTAGCCCGTTTTTTTTTTGTGTTTCATCTAGAAAAACCACATGAGTATTTTGCACTCGGTACGGAACTGGCGCACGAACTATTCGAAACGGTTTTAATTGTAATAATATTTCCGCACTGATGCAAACACTGATAAACTTGCACCGTGCCAGTGGAAATTGAGTTCGAGAAGGTGGAAAAATACTAAATAATCCAAATCCAGGTTTCTATAAATGTCCCTGGCGTAAATTCATATTAATTTATGGGGATCCAGGATGTCTAATTGGGAGGGGGGGGTCATCAAATATTAATAAATTATTAATAAAAAAAGTCTCGTAAAATTTTTATCCAAAATCACATACTCCCCTTGTATCTACGCCTGCTATTTTTGCACTTTTAGCTGTAGTAGTGTAGTACCATAACTAAATAAAACTGTATTCGGAATAGAGAAACAATCAAGTTGATCTTTAACATTTCAACATAGGTATATACACTACACATATATATGGTCAGAATTTACGGAAATTAATCGTAAATCAATTTTTTGTGTGAAATAAATAATACCAAAGGTATAGGCATAAGTATAGGTTGGGGGAGGGTAAACTAATGGTCAGACATTCAAAATCGATGGAGAAATAAGATGTCGAAACTTATGTTTAGAAACTAAAAACACTTTTTTCAAGAGTGATACATTTACTGTTATCTATCTCTGTAGTAACTATGAAAACAAAATGTAAAGACAATCAATTGTCAAATCAACAATTTTCCTCGTAAATATATACTAACTACTAATAACTATGGAAACGATCGATAGGACTGTCGGATACAACGAATATATAAGAATAAGGTGTCTAAAATTATGTTTAAAAACGTAAAACATATTTATGGTTTCGTTTAAAAGTTCTATTGAAATGAAGCCAAATAAATTATCAATATTAATTAAAATTGTGTGTTGAAACTTATACGCTCTTTTTCGATGAATTTGTTTAAAATATTTTCGGTTATAGGTAATTATAATATTATTAGACAAATCTCTTTTAATTTATAACAGTGATAAATTGCTAAATTTATAGGTAGGTACCTACACTATAATGGCATAATCTCTAGAGTAATTACTACTATAATCACTCATGTTATCATAAAACACCAAATATTATACTCACGGTCCTATGTTGTATTGCGTAAACGTTCACTAAACTTTTGATGATAATGATTATCGCTTTATATTAAATTTAGTGAGCCCTCTAATAAATAATTAACCACTCACTAAACTAGTCATCTGATTTCAGTTCACTAAATATTTAAAAATAATTTTATTAATAGAGAAATAATAAAATCTATGGTTTTATCCTAGGTACTTTCTGTTGTATTATATTTAGCCATTTAGGTACCTACCTACCTAAATCATACATTTTGCAGTTAATTGTATATTTGAATCTTGTTTTTTTATATCCCTGTAATTACCTGTTTATTTTAGTCACCGCAAGTCACAGAAGTACAGAACATGTATAATATTGGATAGTTCTGTTCAGGGATGAGACTATAGGGAGTTGTGAGAAGGTGCTAGTGTGCTACACATCTCATCAAATGAAATCAGTCGGTAAATTAAGGTGTGAATGACCTTATAATTTCTTTATTTTTTTGATCGTCAATTCAATTTCCGTTATATATATAAACATCAGATTCTGAAGTCTCCTTCGAATTAGTCTAGTCTTATCTTGTTGAAATGTTTGATGAATTTTTGATTTCAAATGCCGTTTTACGTGAAAAACACAAATGATAAGAATTGAGATTTATGATTCAAATTTATAATTTTGTGATAAAGCAGTATTTTAGAACTTTTAAAGGAGTGTTTAAGTGTTTTAAATTGATTCTGCTTTATAGAAGGCTCGGTGACGAGAGAATTGTTTATAGGCAGTGGCAGAACGATTTCGTTTGTATATGGTTGTGTGCAATTTTTAATTTGAAGACATCCAAATAGGAAATGTAGTAGGACCAACTGCAGAAAACAGATTATAACAGTATAGCATTATTGATGAACCTCTTATGTAGTTATAATAGTAGTTATATCTTATATAGTGTTATATATCACAAAAAGTAGTAGGCCAGTTCATTTAAAATGTTCAAGTACTAGGTATTATATTTTCTAAAATTAATACAAATTACACATACTGACATACTATATTACGTAAAATAGTTTCCTACATCAATTGAATTGAAAATAATAAAATTGCAATGAACATAAAAATATAAAATTATATTACATAGGTAGGTTAGATGTATCATAATATACCTATATATAGGTATATATATTATGTACATCATGCATATTAATCTCCCACCACTCTATTTTAATTTCTTATTTTTTGTTATTATTGTGTGCGCTCAGTCAAGCATTGCTGAATAACGTTAAATATTTATTTGAAAAAAACAAACTGTAAACTTTTAGATTGTCCAATATAGGTACACAGAACTGTTTATAAATGCATGCGTGTTTTATAACAATTATATTATATAGTTTGTTTTCTAAGATTGTTATTTTTTAAGATAATTTAAGACCTATAATATAAATTATAATTAATTAAAAATAAATAATATCAACCTAAAAATGACTGGACAACATGTTATATTGATATTTTAATTTAACTTAAAGAAGACGCAAGGATGTTTTTAATAGATACTAGATGTTAATAAATAAGTATATATTATGTATATATGTATATTATTAATACGTAAAAGTCACATGGGATTCGACATTTTTAAACATTTTAGTGGGTCCTAAGTCCTAACTCCTAAACCAGGATTGGGCACAATTAATATAGGAGTATTATTATTTCCAATCAAAATTTTCCGAATTTCAAATTAAAATTATGTTTTGTCATTTAAAGATATTTTAGCATTATTCAGTGATTTGTATAAGAAATTAAGTGTCGTATTTACGGCGGGGGGGGGGGTGACATGGAGGATAGATGACCCCTGGTATTTTTTATATTTTGATAATATTTATTGTTAATAAAAGTTAATGATAATATCAAAATGATTCATTATCTAATTAAAAAGCTAATAATACAGTTTACCAATACATACAGCATAACATTAGTACCAGAGTACATTATAAAAAATAAACTAAAAATCAAAAACCTAAAACACCCCGTTTTACAGCAAATTACCTGACGTTTTAATATTTTTAAATTTATGTTTTAAGTACAAGTTTTTATAGTATTAAACAAGATAAAACAATAAGATATTTTATAAATAAGATAATATTATAATCATCGATATCTTGCATATCTATTTCACGCATTCTAGAATTTCAATAAATTCATAAGATAATATACTCGTAATCATTTGAATAAAGGGATGTCTGAGTCTAACATAAGTGTGATTTGTCATTTTTTTTTAAATTTTTGTTAAATTAATATCAAAAATTTAAATAATATTTAATATTATTGAGTAATATCTACAACTAAAAATTAAACATTTTCATTCCAATTTTGTTTTAAGTAAAACACATAGGTATACTAATTAAATATAATGTTTTCATTAATATATAAGTATATATATATAGGTATACCTAGGTACTGAACTTTGTACTGTTATTATCCCACCGCAGAGACATCATTTGGGGGAGAGGTGGAGAGGTGTGCGACGGCACCACTAAATTAAAAGTTTTAATAATAATTCGCATTCCATAATGCATTAATACAAATATATGAATATGAATTTAAATATATATATATATATATATATATTGTATTTTCATAATATTTAGATTAATTATACATATATATACATTTTTTTTTAAACGGTCCAGTGAAATTTTAAATTGGCTTGCCCAAAAGTTTGCGAACCCGGAAAAAAACACTGAAATGACGACTCTGCCTTACGGGTAATAATAACGGCCACAACCTAGCAATCGTTAATATAAAAGTGGCATACTAATATAGTATCTAATATATAAAATATCTAAACATTGCATGTTGGAAATTGGATGCTTTTTAATTTGTGTTGAGTTAAATACATGTATAAATATGTTAGTACCTCCAAACATATTTGTATATCCCTCCTCAAGAAAATCCTAAATACGTCACTAAAGGAATTGACGACTAAATTTGTTAGAATTCTAAAAAAATATACCTACCCACTATTTCTGGTTTTTATAATTAATATAATATAACGAATACCTACAACACAGGTTTTACGTTACCCATATAATAAAAGTATGTGCATGAAAAATATATACGACATACATTATATTTTGAGGCTAAATAGTATACACAATATACATATTACTTAATTTATTTATATAAGTAAGTACCTATTTAAACAATAATATATTACACATTTTATTTAAATGTAATGATATAATAGCACAATGAATATGATTTCAGTTTATACTAATTATTCCAATAATAAATCGTAGTTAAACCTAACATATAAATATTCAAAGATAATTATATGCACATAATTAGTGAAGAGAGTCATAATATTATAATGCTACTATACAACTTAAATAGGTTTAGTATGTAAAAATCAAGATGTCAGAAACGTGTTCTAAAACATATAGGTACATAGAAGCTAGAAGGTACATATAATTTATGCAGACTAAATAATTATTTTAAATAAATTAAGAAATCTCTACGCTTGTAAAACAATTTTAAGTTTTTGCCAAATTAAATTGTACAATAATATCAGTAGCATGGCTAGGAAGGATTTGAGGGTGCGATCGTATCCTGGCTCAGATGCTTAGAAGGGCATAATGTCGATTTTTTTTAAGTTTAATTAAAAAGATATCTCAATAAATATATATGCCTAAGTGTAAACTGTAAAGATACGTTTTCTTAGATATATCAGATACAATGTACAAAATAAATATAATTTTAGCCCATTGCAGAAGATTTTCGCACCCGAGCTCAAAATTTGAAGTTACGCCAATGAATAAAACCCACTTTATATATCTACCTAACTAAATTATTAATGAATATAAATAAAATTAACTATCTAAATTATATTTAACATTATATTATTAGGATATATCATCTAATTGCTAATTGTATTATATAGGTATTCATTTTTAGATGATGTTGGACGATAGACAAACTTCCACCATCTGTATCTGTATTTTTTTCATAATATATAATGTACCTATATGTATATTAAACTAAGTTTCGCTGAGAATCGTCTTTAGTTTTAAAGATTTAGTTATTTAAAATAACCAAAATGAATTTTTTAACAACTCATATAATAATGCCTTTAAAATATTTATTTTAATATATTTATTATATTACACATGTATCGAAAACGATTATACGTAGAGATGTGGATAACGTTGTTATTTGTAATAGATTTTGTTTCATTTTTCTATATAATGTTTTCAAGTTAATATAGGTAAATAAGAAAGAAATGAAAAAGTAATATTTTCAATACAATTGTATAAATTTATAAAAAAATAATAATAAAAAATGATACTGACATACAACTATATATATAATAATTTATTTTTAAAATGTATATATTATATAAACATTAATTGTTAAATTGTCATTTTTTCTTTAAATTTTTAAAAAATTTCCTATTTAGTAGATACTCCTTAAAAAAAAAGGCCGCGCTGTCATCCTCTTAAATTTGTTTTATTATGAACTTATACGAATTAATCAATGTATGTACTAATGCACTATGTGTATGAAGATTAAACATGAAAATTCTTCTAGAGCCAGGTTTAGATATCAACTATAGCTAACCCTTATTGGATCAAATATTTATAGACTTCATGCAGTATTCACGCCAGTATAAAGCTGTCATTGCTATAACAATAACTCATATAAGGTAAATAGGGGTCAACCCCTTCTACCCCAAATTTATGTAGTTTTTTCTTTAAATTTATCCTCAGGTAATGCGTCAATCAGCTATGGGTCACTCAACCTCATCAATTTCATAAGTCAAATTTTCTAATGAAAGCAAGAAATTTTACATAAATTATCAACACAATCGAAGAAAGGAGAATTTCGTATTAAAATTATGTCCTGTATAAGACGGAACTTCGGTACTTTACAGTTTACTCACAAACAATTAATTAATACCCGTCAATACCAATTATATACCTACTAGTATATTGCAAAATAAAATTATATGAAAACCCCACTCAATATTTGTCTCAATCCGGGCTTAGCTGGCTCCTTCGTAATATTATATAATGAATACAACAATAGATCTCGTACAACTTGACCGTTATTGTAAATAAGTCTCCTGCGACCCCAAACGTCAGAATAAATGTAGTTATACGTAGGTTATGGGTACTTATTATTATGCCCCTTGCCGGGCTTAGAGGTCAACATGTCGCATTCCTCTGGGACTGGTCACCATTTTTTTATTTATTTTTTTTTCTGTAATATACTACCCACATAATATTGTAGTACCTATAGATTTGCCATATACAAATACGCAACCGCGCCCAGTTGTAATTTAAAAAAAAAAAAAAAAGAACATAATAAACATTCACTCGAACTATTGTTTGTTTCGACAAAAAAGAGAGACGCCCCTTGCGACTTGATACCAACCCGTTATGAATTAAACAATGACAATGTTTTTCAATAATGTGCCTATGCCAACCGGCAACCGCCAACACTATAGGTACACGCCAGCTAATCCGGAATGTTTACAGTATTATAAATAATAATATTTCGTTTTAACGAGCAAAAGATGCGTACCTATACGTCGTAATATACACTGTACACCGTTATAAAATAAAATTTTTTTTTTTTTTTTACATCATCGCGAGTAGGCACCTAAAACGAATCTAACGTAACATTTATAGACTTACGGAAATGTATATTCGGCTATCTATCCATAATCGAACGGTCCGGATACCACTACCAGGTTCTTTTAATTCGCTGTAATGGTTATATATGACGTTGTCTGGTCTTGAAGAACTATTATTTACACCATTGTTAAAATCGATATTCGGAAAAAAATTCACCACTTTTCGATATCCCGATTTTATAACGCATTTGGAGGGAATATTCCGGCACCGACGACGGACAGGTAAGCGACGGTAGACACGGACTGCCGTGCTGTGTGAAATCGTCCGAGACACCTGTGTGCCAGGTACCCGTGAGGGCGGCGAGCAGGTACGCTCCAAGGCAGCCAACTAAACCGGTCTTTAACCTCTAGAGTGAACGCATAGGAAAATGCCAGGACGCGGTTGGCTACAGTGGCAACGACCTTCCACGACCAAACAAGAGGTTTCGGTCCAGCAGTTCTTGTTCTGCACACGCAACATAACTGTCCGCAGTCATTCAGTTGCGATGAAACCATCGAAAATGATTGGTGGCGATTATTCACTCGAGCTAAATAACATATTTCATACGGGCCAAGTAGAGCCGGCATCATGTTTCCAGAGGCTTTTTGGATCGGTGCAGACCGGACTTATACTCAAGGATATTACGTTGGAAGTCAGGGCCGGTGAAGTGATGGCCATTCTGGGATCTAAAGGTAAAATGTCAATGATAAATATTATCGTTACCTACAACTGGCTACTATACATTTAGTATGCTGCAGATACGCCAGGGATCAGGGATGCTATGATAAATCATGAAGTACGAATGAATTACGCATTCTGTTTTAATTATTTCAGCATTATAGTTCATTACATAGTAGACAAATATCATTATTATAATAATTTACATTAAAAACACATTAATTTAATACGATTAAATTATAGTAGGTATAAAAGGTACCTATACCTATATCTGTGGTTATTTATACTTCCCATTTACGGAAATAAATATGTACATTTTATTAAAAATAAAAATATTGACTATAAATAAAATTAAAGTTGGATGCTCTTCAGTTTTAGTCGATTTAAATATAATATACTTATATACATACGTGTATATACATACATACCTATATTATAATATGTTATGCGTAATGCCCAGGGGCGCATTAAGGCTCATCCCGTACCCCTAGCACACGCCCCTTTACCATGCCGACCCCTAAAAATTTCCGCCCGGGGAAAATGCACCCTTTGCTCTCCATTAATGCGCCCCTGGTAATGTCAATATTATCCGTGTAACTTTAACAATAACCTGCAGTAAGGACCTTTGGGTAATATTATTTTACAATTATAAATAAAAACCTCGGAGAATTGTCAATTTTCAACTAGGTATATATTATTATTATATATGTATGTAATTTATTACTAATAAATTACACTAAATAATAATAACAAAAAAGTGGTCCAGATACAGACTATAAAAGTTAGTCGATCACATTAATAATAATAAAATTATAAATACGAGTAGGTATCTGGTATATAGGTATAGGTACTACAGTATTATTATTTATTATTTTAAATTTGAAAGCAAAGATAAATCATTGCGTATGAAAAACATTCTGAACAAAGTTTCAGTTTAATATATAATTTATAATTGTGTAGGTATACATTTATATTATAATATATATAGGTACGAGTATGTTATATTATACTTATAGTATAATGATGACTAATACAGTAATACAATATATAAAACAAACGTTTTACTATAATTATTACAAACCAGTATATAATATAACCTAACCTTATATGTAGCATTACCGACTTAAGGATAGGTTTTTAATATTTTATCGTTACGACCCTTAGGTAGTGGTAAACGAGCACTTCTGGAAGTCATCGCTAGACGAAGTAAAGGATTGTCTCGGGGACAGATCCTTTTAGACGGTCGGCCTTTGACACAAGCCATGTTCAATCAATGTTGTGCTTATGTTGGCCACCGAGCAGATCTCATCCCGTCATTATCTGTACAGCAAACTTTACACTACGCGGCAAATTTATCCATCGGTTCACAAGTTAGTGGCTACGTCAAGGACTCTAGGGTCAGACAGGTGTTGGCCGACTTAGCACTTAGCCAAGTAGCTAGGCACAGCGTAGAAGCGTTAACCGAAGGCGAATACAGGAGGCTAGTGATTGGCACGCAATTAGTTAAAGACCCAGGTATGAGATATACGTTCATATATGAGAAATTCTATGATAATTTAACAATACATACTCGATAACTTATTGTGGCTGATTACATTTTAAAGTAATTTAAAACAAAAATGAAAAACCACACTTTTAAAAGGACAAAATTACCTTTTAAAATGATTTTAGAGTTTAAACACACGTGTAAAAATGTATAGAAAATTACATTTAGAAGACGATATTGTAGACATTTAAAAAATATTAATCAGTGAAAAAATTATACAATGATTTAAAAAACCAAAAAAAAAAGAAGGATTTTCGTACATTTGATATGGTGTTATATAATAAGAAAAAGATAAAAAAAACTTACGAGATTGTATCCGAAATGTTGTGAATCAAATTTTATAATAGGTATTTTAACTTTAAAACGGTTTTAAAATATTTATTTGTTTGTTTTTCGTAAACATGTTTTTGAATAAATGTGATTACACAACAATAAAAAAAATGATATGGATACGGTTTATAAATTACTTTTAAAATGTATTTTAACATTTTTTAATGGTTACATTTTCATTTTTCTAAAAATACCTTTAAAATTGCTTTTATAGAACCCCTTAAAAATAGTAAGTGTGGAGTCCTTTGAATAGGTAGTCTATAAACCCAATATTTCGAAAACTATATGTATTGCCATCTTCAACAATTATCAAAAACTACTATATAGCTAGTTTAGGTTGAGTTATATTTTTAATTTTTAATTAAGTACCTACTATTATATAATAATATAATATAACATCTATTTGTCTGAATGTATATACCTAGTGTTATTATTGTTGGACGAACCGACTGCCGGCTTAGACCCGCTGACCACGTACTTGATCGTATCTATGGTCAGCAGCCATGCTAAGCGCAGGGGTCGAGCTGTGGTGCTAACCATGGAAAAACCACGTTCGGATGTTTTTCCATTTCTCGAACGTGTTGCTTACTTGTGTTTGGGTGATTTGGTGTACGCAGGACCTACCAGAATGATGTTGGACTATTTTCGAGCGGTTGGATTTCCATGTCCAGAAATGGAAAATCCACTCATGTATTACTGTAAGTAAAATATATTATATTTATGACTAGAACTTAATTTATGAGAATTTAATATTTATATATGATTAAATAAAATCTTTGGCTTAGGACAAGAGAAATGTATTAACTAAAATATATGCTAATTTTTCAAGAGCCAAAATATAGTTTATTTTTATTATTTAATGATTCGTTTTAGACGACAATTATTATTGACCTGATTACTTTTATTTACATATTTATACGTATCGTCTTAACACTAAACATTTTTGCTAAAAAAAAAGAAATTTTGGTTGATATAGATTGTAAGTACAAGTGTACAACTGATATCAAATATATCTAAGAACGTTATTTTGGACGCCTTCGATTAGTTTAGAATGGCCAATATTATGAGATTCCCATATAATTGTGGCGTATTCCAATTGTGATCTAATAAGAGACGTGTATAAATATTTAAAAGTTATAGGGTCATTGAACTTAGAACAATTACGTTTTATTAGCCCAAACATAGAAAGGGCTTTGTTTTTTATATATAGTACATGATGATTAAATAAAATTTTGGAGTCAAAAAATATCCCAAGATCCTTAATTAATGAGCAACGTGTTAGATTAAGGTTAAAAAAGCTATAATTGTAAATAACAAGATTTTTTTATCTTAAAAAATGAAATAGACTGACATTTAGTAATATTTAATGACATGCCGTTAATAGTGTACCAATCATAAAAACTATTTAAGTCTTTTTGAAGCAGATTAGAATCTGAAGGTGACTTCACGGATTTAAATATTTTAGCGTTATCTGCTAATAATAGTATATTGGAATATTTAATTGAAGAAACTAGGTATTATCATTTATAAATAGATTAAATAATAATGGGGATAAATGATCTCCTTGAGGAACACCAGAAATCACATTAATTGATTTGGAAATAAATTCTTTAAATATTACATGCTGAGTTCTCTGGGTGAGAAATGAGTGGAACCAAGATAATAATGGGTCGGTAAAACCAATCTTTTTAAGTTTCATAACTAATAAACTATGATCAATCCTATAGAAGGAGTTTTCAAAGTCTGTGTATATTAAGTCTATTTGCACGCCTTTCGAAAGAGAGTCTAATAAGAAATGTTTGAAAGATATTAAATTATTAACAGTTGATCTCTGAGAGCGAAAACCATATGTTGTTGTGTTACGAGAATGTTTTTAAAGAGTGGAATTAGCTTAGAATTTACAATTTTAGAAAATATTTTTGGAATAATAGAGATCAAGGATATAGGACGGTAGTTAGAGATTAGATTTTTGTTACCTTTTTTAAAGAGAGGGTTAATAAACGTAGACTTCCATACTGTAAGAAAATATCCATCTTTCAACGAAATACAAAATAAATATTGAATTGGATGGGAAATAATAAATCTGCAATTATATAAGAAAATCGGAGATAAGCCATCTGGTCCAATAGCATCCCGAAGAAATTAGTTATGGGAGGAGTGTCTTGAAAATACATCTTTGAAACGTAAATAAGCAAAAAAAAAGTGTCATCAAATTTTTCGGATTTTGCCGATGAATTGCTAAATATTTCTAGTTTTGCTAACTAAAATTGCCAAATACTTTTTTCAAATCATAAATATGCAAAAAATAAAAGATTATCAACTTTCTGTTTTTGCCGACAGATACATTTCAACGATTTGCGCTCGTCCTCCTCCACACGAGATCCCAATCGGGAAGGCCTTGTTAGTAAGTGTGCTCTCAAAATATTATAAAACAGTAGAAGAGTTCCGTCACCCTGCGCACCCCCCCCCTTTTCCATTTGCAGCATTAGTTGTATATAATAATAAATAATTTATTAATTTAAAATGGGTACATTTTTAACAGTAAGAAAAATAGTTAAAAATAATACATTATATGTTAAGTATTAATATAGTTTGCAGCAATGGCTAAAATTCTTGTAATGCACTCAAAAAACTAAATTAATATTTTTAACATATTCTTTTCTTTTTTTTTTAATAGAAACACTTACAAGTTACAATTCGTAATAAATAAATTTATTAAATATACTTACCTATTATTAGTATTTTTAATATAAAGATTTATAATATGTTTCCCCATTACCCTTATAAATTAAAATGTATTCCTATATAGATATTGTGCACATTTAAGGAGACTGAAAGAGTGGAAGGGTTAGAAAAAAGACTAATAACTAATAATTTTAACATACCTGACCTGCATTTATATCTATCAATTCGGAGAACAATTTGATTTTTACGAAAACAGAAGGTGCCGGTCAAGAGAGAAACTATTGATTATAATTTTTCAGATATCGAATATATATCTTGTGAATAGGTATACTACGCGTATAACACTGTTCACTGTTGCACACTATATACTATGCATATATACTTTTGAAAACGTAAAAATATGGAAAAGTACGTTTTTAAATTTTAAAACTATACGTGTGACATTTATTTATTTATTGCGCACTTCATTTTTACAAAAGGCACATTTCATTATTTTAAATATTTAAATATGATTATATTTACTGGGTAAAAAAATGGTTAGTTGTAGGTAAATTTACAATACTTCTAAGAGAAATATTGATTTTTTTTTTTTTTAATTTGATGATTATATAAATAATAATAATAAATTAGTCCATGTATATGGTTTTATCGAATTAAAAAATGTCATCGATTCATATTGTGGTATATTCAGCATTTATTATTAGGTAGGTATATAGGTCTACAGTAAGTATCAAATAACACAAGCTACAAGGATTGTCTGCCGGTCATCGTTTTATTACTGTATATTTTTACGTTACGAATATTAATATTAATAGGTATATTAATTTTAGATTCTGAACGAAGCGAGGAATGTATTAGTTTTATAATGATGCGTTTTTTTTTTTTTACGTTTGAGTTTTTATTCATACTAATAAAATACTCAACATATTACCCATGCTGAATTTTCATGACTTATTTATATAAATATTCAATATATTAAAATAGGTAGTAGTATACTATATAGTAATAATAATTATGTTACATCTAAAATTATTTAAATTCTGTTCACAGTAAAAAAGACTTTAAAATACAATTTAGTTGAAATTAATAAGACACACTTCCAGAAACACGAAAATATTTCGAACGAAAAATTTTTATTTAAAATGTTGACAATTATAATTTAACTAAAAGTCTAAAACCAAACCTAGACCAATTTATCCAATAAGATATTAGTATAAGATCTATATATCAATAACGTTATTACACAATTTGTGAGTATGTGTATGAATTAAATTTCTAATTTATTGATTTGGTCTGCCCAAAATATCACTTACACGCATACATAAAAATTCTACTGAGTTAAATATTAAATGGTCGAAGGTCAGAAAAAATCAAAATACATATATATATGCCTAATATGTAATAATTATAATTAAATATTAAATTTGAAAAATTTGTAAAAAAAATCAAAAACATAGAGCACCTAATTTATAAAAAAATTTGAAGATTTTATATGGAATGACCTATATTATACAAGAATAATATAATGAGTATATAGATAGTATATAGATTTTTATAATACTCGATATCATTTATATATTATTATTATTATTATTTATATATTATTATATATATATATATATATATATTAAATAATAATTTAATAGGTAATATTTTTTAAAATTATCCCAGAGAATGCGTACCTATAGGTAAATTAGCATAAATTAGTTTGAGATAACAATTTCGATTCATATAAAAAGCCTGTGACTAATTGTCAATGTAAAATCGTGCTTGTACATATAAATACAAAACTTCTGTCTCCTATATAGGTACATCATAATATTATTAGGATTATGTGAGAAAATCGGTATTTACATAATACAAAAATAATTTCGGAAGTGATTTTTACAATATGATACAATGATTCGACGTATAGTAATAATAATGTATTGTATATATAATACTAAAGTAAATAATTATTATTTATTGGAGTTTTGAAGTCATAAAGTTATATTATAAGTATGTAAAGGTCAACAACCTATGTAATTTACTGTGAAATTCCCCGTGTCTATGAATTGCTGAATTTTTTTAAAATTAGATTTACATAACACATTATCACAATAATTATATTACCGCATAATATATAGATACATCAATACCTACTTGTATTGCGATTATATATTTATATTTTTTAATTTTTATTGTCACATCGAATGGTGAATATAAAACACGAAATACACAATAAATATTATCATAAATCACATACAATATACATAATATATACCTAATATAATACCTATATTTATTTTATACCAATAACAATAGGTACCTGTTTTATTTTATTTCATGTTATTGTAGAAATTTTCTCATATCAATATTCAAAATACAGGAAATATGAACAATGAAAGTACAGTTATAATATAAAAATATAGAATGAACTAAAATTATTTGGTAGATTTATAATTTTAATGGTCTTTATTTAAAGAGAATTTTAGGATTAAAGAATTGACTTTTAAAAATCGAATGAGAATTGTTTTTTTTTTTTATTTTATTGGTTGAAAAATACTTTTCAAGACAAAAATCTACCTAACAGCAATCGATTTTTTTAGAAATTTGTTGATTTACGTGGTACAACGCTAGTGATGTTTACCATTACCATTTGTCATTTGTCATTTCTAAAAACTTTCAAGTACTGTCAGCCATCAGATAAAGAGTTTTATTATAAAAAATGTTTATCAATAACTAAAATTCATTAAAAATACAATATTTTTATTCTTTCCTTGATGTTTACACCAAAAAAAATATACGAGTTTACACTGATCTTATCGCATATAGTTTTGTCAGCATCATAATATCGAAATCGAATATTTCATAAATTCGAGCTGAATGGCCCGTACTCAATTGAAACGCGTCTGCAGATGGTAAATGGTTATAGCTATACACGTAATACCTATACCTATACAAATGGTATAGATAGGAGGATAATCCCCTATCATTAATTTTTAATGGGAAAACGTACACGTTTTTATAATCATTTTTTTTTTAATGATTTATATAAGTTGGTAACCCTTTTTCCTATACAAAATTTCTATCTACATCATTGCTTTGGACCTAATTTTATTCTATATTTTAGCATAAACATTTTCATAAATTACAATTTTCTCTATTTTTAATTTTGAAATTTGCTGTAATGTAAAATAAAAATCACTTCATTCCTAATATTCATACAATGTTATAATATAATATACTGTAATATATAAGATACTTTGCATCTTACATGGTAACTTTGCACAAAAAAAAAAAAAATAATAGTTGTTCTACAAAATAGTGCGTGAACAAATAATGATGGGAAAATATTAATTTTATCATCTTGTTCGTGATACTAGAAACAGTTTTTAAAATCATTTTAGTTTCAATATCTTAACATATCAATTGATAAAGGTATTTGTAAAAAAAAAAAAAAATTATTATATTTCTGAATAACTTTGTATCGTGATAAAACCAGTACAAAGTAACACAAATGTAATTTATTTTACAAAAAATTAATATTCTATATTATTATTTTTATGTTTAAGAAGATATTACACTCCCATTTGTTGTCTCTGTCTATCTAACAGATAATATAGCAAAATCACACTACGCAAAATTGAAATTTTGGCGTTTAGGTTAAATTTAGAGTATAAAGACACCTATTACAAAATTTAAAGCGAGGAATATTTTCGAGTGAACCTCATGAGCATTTTGTAAAATATCGACTGACGAAAAAGTTAAAGCTATTTAAAAATATCAAAAACTAAAAATACCGTAACTTTTTTTCAGACAATATTTTACAAAAAGCCCATGAGGTTCACTCGAAATTATTTTTCTCGTTAAATTTGATAATAAGTGTTTAAGCTCTAAATCTAACCAAAATGCCATAATTTCAATTTTGCGTTGTATAATTTTGTTATATTGCCAATTAGATGAACGGAGACAGAAAATGCGGGATAGCATCCTCTTAAGGATTTCAAATGTACATAAACGAGTTTTAAGTTTTTTGTACACATTTTATAATGTTATAAATAATAATATATTTATGTTAACGAATAAAAAAAAAAATGCAATGTACCTAGGTATAAATTAAAATTTTGTTTTTTGTAACGATTTCTTAAGTTTTGATTTTTTTTCTTTTGTTCAATTTTGTCCGGTTTAAGTCTCTTGCACTTTTGGGGTTAAGCATTGCACCAATAACGTTTATTACTGATATTAGACGAGTTTTCAATGTTAAATAGTATTTTTATATTATAGAATTATAATAAAAATGCCTATACCTATAATAATACACGTAACATTATTCTGTTCACAGTGTGCTTGTCCACGGTCGATCGACGGTCTCGCGAGAGATTCATCGAGTCCAACGCACAGATCGTGGCATTGGTGGAGAAGTTCAAAATGGAAGGGGCTCCCTATAGGAAGTCCTCAGCAATGTCTGTATTACTTGGATCACCGCCCAGTGATCACCAACCCAACTCGCATCCATACCCGTACTCGGCACAAGGGTCTTCGACCACACAAATCGGCATGACCCTATACCAGTGAGTGCGCAATATAATGTCTTGTAGATATTTAATACAAAAAAAAAAATAATAATAATAATAGGTAATATAACAATATATTACAAAAAACAAACACGTTAAGTTTTTTTTTTTTTTGCGGTGAATGTTTTTTTTTTAATTTGTTTTTTTACTATCGAAAATGTATTTTGTAGCACGAGTCATATTATAATAATACTGATAGGCTTTTTACTTTTTATTTGATATACAATAACATATGAGTATACCTATACGTACGTCGCTTGCCGTACCTACACAATATCTGTAAATAAATAGCAATGTATATAATAATATTATTATTCGGTCCCCGTCTATGAAAGTCGTAACAATGACTTTTTTTGTGGTCAAATAATAATGATTAGTATTGTTTCACAACTGGGAAACTACGGCACCTCCTCGGCTACATTTATGGTTTTTTTCTTCTTCTTCTTCTTTTGGCATATAACTACTCTCTAAGAGTTTTTGCCGCCATTACTACACTACGCCGTCTGGTTTTGTCTTAGGCTACTTCTCTCCAGTCATCAATTCCTAGGCTTTTTAGATCCTCCTCTACCACGTCGATCCATCTTTTCCTACGTCTTTCTCCGGAACTTTTTCTTTGTGGTTTCCATTCCAATGCTACTCTAACCGTTGCGTTCTCTCCTCTTCTCATTATGTGATCTGACCATTGTATTCTTTGGCCCTTAATAAAACTTGTTACTACTGCTAGTTCCAACATAATGTACAACTCTTTATTATATCTCCTCCGCCAGTTACCCAGTTACCCGTTGATCCATCGATGACAGGTCCACATATTTTTCTCCATACTCTGTTCTCGAAACTCCTCAAGTTTCTCTCTGTCTGTTAGTCGTCGTCCACGCTTCGCAACCATACGTGAGAGTGTGTCTTATGATAGTCACATACAGTCTTACTTTTGTTTTTCTAGATAATATTTTGGACGTTAAGAATTTTGGCAGTGCGTAGGATGCTTTTTGGACTATATTTGTTCGAATACTTATTTCCTTTGACCAATCATTCTTCGTACTTATCGTTGCTCCCAAGTACTTAAATTCGCTAACTTTTTCATAGTTTAAATCTTTAATCTCGTTGGAAACCTCCCCACCCTCAATTAGTTCCATTATCTCTGTTTTCTCAGTATTGATCTCGAGACCTATTTTTTTCGCCGCTTCTTCTAACACTCTCGCCTCGTTAGATGTATCTGCTAACGATTCGCCTATTATGTCTAAATCTACAGCAAAATCGAGGAGCCGTATGTTGTTCTGATTAATTAATAGGCCACCTTCATTGGTCTGTGATATTCTTACTACCTTTCCTAGTGCAAGATTGAAAATTACTGGGGACAGGACGTCTCCCTACTTATCAACCCGGTTCCCATTGTGAAAGTTCCTGACGTTTCTGATGTTTTGTTCCTGATTTTTTTACGACACTAGATCAAATAATACGTTTACCTATAAAGGTATATATATGATACTCTAGATATAGAAAAAGGATACTTAGATAAGTAGACAGTATTTAAAGAAAACATTAATTACTGTTATATTCGGTATACAATTTCAAATGTAATTTTTTTAAATCACAGACACTATATGGTATATTGTGCACTTATTGCATATAATAATATAATAATAGTAGGTACTTACCTATAAACAATAAAATAATATATAGGTAATAAATAGGAGGTATATTAGTAAGTAGGTACCTACACTATATAATGTGTGATAAATACATAGATATATAATATATAAAATTATACCTATATTTTTTTTTTTGTTTTTGAATAATTTAAGTAGGTATTAAAATGTTAATTTATTCAACATGTTTTTTTAATAATTATTGAATATTTAACTAATTACTAATTTATTATAATTTATAACGCATACCTATAAATAAGCTATAATTGTTTGTAAATCGGTATTACAATAATACAGTTGCTATGGGAATTAAATAATTATTTATAAATATCAACTCGAATATTGCCTGTTAATTTTATACAAATATACAAAACTGTGTTAAAACATTGACATAAATGTTAAAATAATAACTACCAGTATAGAACAAATGGCTTTCGCCTTTATTATTTTTGGTCACAACTTCCTTATTCTGACGAACTTACAAATATATTCTAAAAACAAACTTACAATATTACTCACAAATAGAAGACTATGACATAAACAATTAGTTCAGATCAGTTTAGACGATGTGGAGGGAGGCTTACTTACTTCGTATACATTGTAATTATTCTAGATACATACAGTTGTTTTAAAAATTAAGTATTTTTAGTATTTTTAGAATTAATGATGCACATTTCAAACTAGAACTGGTTCTATCTGTAGGTCGATCATTTAGGAAGCATTAGGAAAAATAGTAAAAATCTAAATGGGAAGAGGTTACATAAGATACAGAGCTAGGCAGAAAGAGCTTAAAAAAATTTGAATCAATACGCTCAAAAGGAGTGATGGAACAAGGCAGTAAGGACAAGAACAGGTGAAGGAAGTAGTGAAGGCATGTGAATCCTGCATAGATTATAAAAGCTTGGGAAAATAATGTTTTTTTTTTTTTTATAAATTAATTTATAAGTTATTTTGAAGTAGGTATCTATGATTTTAAACTACTACGTAGTTTTCCTTACGAATTATGATTACTCAAAAAACCTTAAATCACTATATAGATAAGCTATTCCAAACCTCCTTTTCGATTTTAGTAATCATATGAAGAAATTCCTTGTGACCCAAAATTATTTTAATCTGTGCTCCGACAAAAATACCGGCTTTGACTTTTGCTACTACCTACAGGAAGTTTCAGGAATATATTTTATATGTTTTTTTTTTTATTACGCGCCAACATATACACACATAATATACACTACACAACGGGTTCAGTGAATTGCGTCCCAAGAAAAAAAAAATATTATGCAGCTAGGTAAATTGCGGCCCGAATATTTTTTCCTAGTAGGTGAATTGCGTCCCCGATATTTTTATTTCATTCGACAAAAAATGGTTGAATTTAATAATAAATTATTGACCTGCAGATTCAAATACTTACGTTAAAGGTGTTTTATTAAAAATTGTACCGATTTAATATAGGTATATAATATACTTTTATAGTTTTACTTTTTTTTACATAAATGATAAATTATTGCCGAATAGTTGAATATAGTTGACCTATAAATTACCTATTATATACATACTTATTTATTATTTGAATTAATAATACTCACAAATTTATCTACAAATTCCAAATAAAAAAACGAATTTTTGAACGTCAACTTCTCCTCGTGGTGTCTCCTTGGTAATGCTAATGGATGGAATTAGGCTTAAAATATTCTCATCTATCATATTCTATTTAATCGTTGATTCTACAATAACTAGAAGAGAAGTTGTACTTAGAAAGCGAGAACGTGATTTAATACTGTTAAAACGCATGTATAGCGCGTCCCCTAACACCAAATAATGGTGTTATAACACCACTGTATTATATTGATATTGCTTTTCCTAATTGAGAATAGTCGGGAGATATCACGCTGCAATACGATTTTTACAATATACAAAAATGTACCTAATGTGTTTTTAAATAAAAATATTTATCTATACGATTATATTGACATTTTTGACAAAATATTTTAATGTCTTATGTCATCCAGTTTCGCATTGGAACTATATAGGTACATTTACACAAAAGCAATGTTTAAGGAATAAATAAATTTTATTTAAATGTTAATGATTGACGGCATAGACACAAAAATTTTTACAGAAAATAAATACTAATAAACTAAACATATAACATAGGTATTAATATTATTACTATATATATATATATATATATATATATATATGTTGGAACTGTAATATGACTCCACATATTATTATATGTATAATCTATATTATATTATCTGCGTATAACTTTACAAGTAAATAAATAAATGTATTTACTTTTGCACGATACTTGTACAATTATTCTAATAAAACAATATCATCTAATATCACTTATGCCAGCTACTCCTTATTTGCAGACGTCAATTCGCGTCTACTTTCGGATGTTCCTGGCAAGCTCTATTCTACTTGATGGCACGGCTTGTCGCTCTACCCATTGCTTTCCTGTTGATATGGATGTTTTACCGTGATATCAAAGTAAATTTTGTTGACTAGATACTAAATTAATCATTTATGATAACTGATAAGTTCGATTTTTGTCATAATAACATGTTTATTGTATAATGGTGACAATATTGTCGTAGGACTATCAGACAACGTTCATGTCCCGGAGTGGTCTGCTATTAACGTGCTTAATATCAACATATTTGACATCAATATTTACTACAGCGTACACGTGTAAGTATATCCGCTGTATGACTATAATATTCTATACATTATAACATTAGAAAAACAATTAAACGTTTTGAAAATAAAAATGAAATTTTTAAATATTAATATAAAAATATCTCTATTTGAAAATATATTAAACATTGAAAAATTATTAAATTATAATTTTAGTTTTTACAACTAATAAAAAATATAGTGTTTTTAAATTTATACTATTTTAATAAGTTGGTTTTTTTTTTAATTTCAACGTTTTTATTGCATGCCTTTTTTCTACTTTTGGTTCTAACATAATTTTCATTATACCTGTTTTGCAGCTCGCGAATCTTTTCGCGCTGGCCACTCCTGCTCTATAATAATTGACCTATTAATATACATTACTAAACGTCTTATTATACCAACTATACTTATTATAGTTATTCGTTTATTACTATACATTACTATACTTATGTCTTATAATTAAATAACCAATACATACACACATTACATATTATACGATATACTCAGTGGCCATTTTCTGGGTTTTATGGTTCACGGGTACTGGACCCCGCCCCCAAAAAAAAATTTATGAACATTACGAAATACATATAATATATATATAATTTAATTCGCAAATATTTTTTTTTATATTCAAGAAGGTATGCCCATGTACTAATAAAAGGACCCCCTCCCCTCCAGTGCCATATAGAGATTTCGAGTGAATGGTGTATAATCTTTTTTTTTACTTATTTTCTCTTTTTGAAAGCAATATTTTCGCTTTAACCCCCCCCCCAACCCCTAAAAATAAAATTCAAAAACCGCCACTGCATTTACCTATTACAGCATTTGGAAAATAATAATATTTTAAAAATATTTGTTGATAATGACAAGAATGTATTCAAAAAAAAAATATATCGTGCTTCAAAACATGAAGTATTATATGATTCTTCATGATTTGTATATATAGAGAGAGAGATTATAGATAATACAAAATTAAGAGAAACTTTTACGTTGTGTATAATCAGAATTTTTTCAGGAATGGGAGGTTAGAAAAAAAATTCCTTTTGTCTCCCATAAAAAAGTCTCAATAGTTCCGCCTATGATTATAACGATATAATAATAATATATACATATTATAACTTTTTTTATACAATACGAACAAATAAAATATTTTGATATACATTCCCCCTCTCAAAGGCGTAGCAAGATCAAATTTTTTTTTTAGGAGGAGAATGGGGGAAGGTGCTAATTAATGAACTTTTTTTGTTCATATTATTAATTTTTCAGTGCAATTTATTAATATCGTGTAAAAATCTAAGGGGGCTAAAAATAACACTAGGGGGACTTAGTCTCCTTAAATACGCCAATGACCCCCAAAAAAATTATTCTACCCCATCCCTTTCAAAATCGTATTAAAATAAACAACGTAATTTATTTTATATGAATATATATATTAATACATACCTGTATCAATATATCCCCCCTATTTCTTATACCTCCGCCCGAATTTTTGTCTGGCTACGGTCTTGTAATAGTAAAATATGTATCCTATCAGGAAGTTCCTGACAGGTATCAGCTAGGTATTAAATAGGAAGTCCCGAAAGAGTGTAATATTCATTCCCGGCAGGAAGTTCCTGACAGGTAGGATATATCCTCATTTAGGTCCTAAACAGGACGTATGAACAAGATATAAACTGGCCCTACTATATCAGACAACTCGCAAGCGGGTCTGTTATGTTCTTGACAGGAACTTCCTGTTGGGAACCAAATGAGCAACAAATAGGAGACTCCCAGAAATGTCTGTACTGTTAGGGTTCAATCTAGGTACCTACTCATTTATTTTTCGTGATAATAAGTACCTACCTACAATTCCCTAATTAAGTAAATACTAAATAGTAATCTACAGTATATTTATTCACAATAATATATTGGTAGTTAGTAACTACAGGGGAAGATTTAAGGTGGTGGTGGGGAAACACCCTCCACACAGGAAATAAGTCTGTAAAGGTCGTACATTCGACTCTAACATCCTCCTCCCACGCATTTTTCTTAGCGTCGCCACTATTATCTAATATAGTAAATCTACATTTTGCTATAGCAGTATGATTTTAATTTAGATAACAATATGAAAATGAAATTCATATATTACATCAATTGTGCAGTTTTAATACCACCTACTTATATAATTTTTTTTATGAAAGTGGGCACCTAGTTTAATAAATAAATCTAGAAATTCATGTTTTATTATAATTATATAGGGTCTGCAGCATTTTTATGCATTAAATGTACCTACAACCTTGCAGTTGATTTTTTTAATAATTAGGTAGAAAAACATAATAATACGACTATATTGCTTAATGTTTTCGTCATGCGGCCCAAGAGAAAGTTTATTAAGAATAAGATCTGGAAAATAGATGTTCTTCTTTTTGCCATGGTAAATGGTTCTCTGCAATGAATACATTTTAATCAAATTATGTCGATTTTCTAAAGATAAATATAGGTAGGTATAGTGCGCTATATTACATAAAAATATCAAACAAATATAACATTGCAATATATCCGGTTTCCGGTATACATATACTGCAGTGGGGCGTGGGTGTAGGCGTAGGCTATATATATATACAGTGTGTCATTTTTTTTAGATAACACTAAATATTTCTGTCCAATGATCTCGGATTGAAATTGAGTTTTTGGGAGGAGCTAGGGAATATTGAAATACACATTTTCGGATTATTTTAAAATATCCAACACTTTCAGGGCGTGCACAAATGCGCAATACGATTTGCATTTCTTTTAAATGAAAACCCCTATTTCTGACACAAGATTTCGAAAGGTTAATTTTTTTTACAGTAATTTTTCTTTTGTCAAATTTTATTCTAAATTCAAAAGTTATAACTGTGAAAATTAAAAATATCGATTATTTTAAAATTTGAAATAACTGGAACTCGGTATCATTGGCCTAAACCCAAAATTAATCAAGTTACAACTGTTTCAAGTTTTAAAATAATCGATATTTTAAATTTTCATAGTTTTGACTTGGTCAATTTTGGATTAAGAACAAAACTTGACAAAAGAAAAATATTTAATCTATCGAAATATTGTGACAGAAATAAGGGTTGCTATAAAAAAAATGCAAGTTGTATTGCACATGCACACTAAAGAGTTGAACATATTAAAATCGCATCCGAAAATGTGTATTTCAATATTCCCTAGCTCTTCCATAAAACTTAATTTCAATCCGTGGTCACTAGACAGAAATATTTGGTGTTACCTAAAAAAATTATCACACTGTATATATGTGCGTATGCCTATATACCTATATATAATATAGTTCAAATTTAAAATGTTTTAAACATATTATAAATAAACAACAATAGATAATAAATAATAAAGTCGTCCAGACACTACCTACTATTTATATTTGAATTTTAAAGCAAATTTACCTGATAAAAAGTTACGGTATAATATTATAGAACGGATAGAACAATAATTAACTGCATTATTACTATATATTATAGTATTGAAGATGCTATACACTAGCTCATTAATGAACTTTGTATAAGTAAATTTTATAAAACCCAACCTAACTTAACGTAAGAAAAATTAAAATTCAACAATTTAAAAATAGCTTTGTGTCAGAAACTTTTTTAATTAATGCGAAATCGCGATATTTATTTTTTAAGAAAACATGTATCGCGTGGACATAAAACACCGAGGCTATGATCAAATTTTGTTATTACATAGAAAAAAACCTAATCTATGACGAAGTGTTTTTATTTTTTTCATAACTTATCTCAATTGTGTATTATAGATGTCTAAAAAAAAAATACAATTATACGAGTTTGACAGATATTTACTATTTAGGTACTTAATTTAAAATAACTTTATAAAATAAATAAAAACACTAGATACATCATAGGTTTATACATTTAGTTTTTCTTTATGTGGCTTACAAATTCGGTTATTTCATTTTGATTGTAGCCTCAGTTTTATTTTCGCGTAAAACTAGTTTTTAGTCTCTTATTTTTGATATGTATATCATATGAACAGAGTTATGTAATTTAATTTTAATTTTCTTGATCATATTTATATCGAAACTATTTTTAATTCCTATGTCATAATAATTATATTGAATTCATTTTCTTAACTAGATTTGTTTAGGGGAAAAATTCTAGTTTATATAATATGGAATTACATTTTTGTATAAATGTATGGTTAGAACTTGGCGAATCATTTCGTGTTAATAAGCTTATATGTATAGCTGCAATTTTAAATCCAATTTTCCAAGGTTCCACAATTTTTTCTAGCTTATATACAGAAATATCGTGATTTCACAACAATAAAAAATGGTGCGGGTACGAGGTTATTATTATAAGTGTTAGATTTGTATTTTTCTTTAAAAAGTTTAAAAATTTCCTATAGGTACAGAATCCCTTAAAAATCGTGGGTGTAGCGTAGACTATATTTGTGGACTTAAATGGTTTTTTTTTTTTTTATTTAATTGGTTGAATATTTGTATTTTATTTATACCTTTAAAGGGATTTAATTTTAAATATGAAAAAGCCATTAAATTTTAATAATATGTAGGTATTTAATAATTTATCAGTTTGATGGACTCTCTTACCAAAAAGACTCGGGAGTCGGGACACGTAGTCACGACATTTCGTCATTACGAAAAAAATAATTAAGTGTCAAAATTTGGCAATACGGATATCAGCTGTCTTTAATAATCAAAGTGACCAAAATACCAACAGCAGTGTTAAATATCTTACATGGCATATAATATTATATAATATAATCCTCAATATGTGTGTATATAATAATCACACATGTGGCCCGCAGAAATGTATTTTCGAACGAGTATAAAATATGAGTATATTTATTATACTATCATGTATATATTATATATACATATATATATATATATATATATATATATATATATAAATGCAATGGCATAGCCAGGATAATTTTTCTGGGAGAGCTATTAAGTTTTTAGTTTGTAAATAATCTATTTAGAATGAGTGTATCCAGTCGACAAGCTTTATGAAGTAATATCAAATACGACAAGTGTTATCATATAGTACACCTATATTATATACGCTATAACCTATATGTCTTAGATCATATACATCACATAATATACAATATATACAAGTAATATATAATTTACTATATAATACAAGCGTAGTATAACTGTAAAAATAAAAATTAAATTTCAGGGTGGACTGAAGCGTCTATAACCATGAAGACGACAAGTGGGGGGGGGGGCTTTCAGAGCTTAGCCCCAAAATATATCGAATATTGACCTTATTTTATTTTGTTTTTTTTTTACGTTTTTTAGACAATATTATGAGTAAATCTCCTGCCCCCCCCCCCAAGATTTTAGAGCTAGTTGCGCCACATTTTTTAAAAATATTATTTAAATAACATAGATTTATTTTAATGAATTGCGGAAAAATCCTATATAATATACATATAAAGATAATAAAATAGTCAATATAATTTGTTATAATGAAACTGTGTAGGGTTATCCTACAATAGGTATAATATTATACGAGCATAATCGATTTTCATGTTTCAGTCGCTCCGCACAGGACTCGATACTATCAAGAAAACCAAGATGGCACGTATAATGGACCACTTTTTCTCATAAGTTATTATACTTTCTCATTACCGCTCGCTTTTCTCACCGTAGCCGGATCATCAGCCATATTGTACCAGTAAGTGTTACATGCCCCGAATATTTCATTATATTTATATAATATTATACAATATAGGTATAATGTATATACTATATAATTTATATCTAAAACCCAACACGTTATTCGATCATTGTGCACCGAATACAATACTAGTATAATAATATTAGTTATTATTATCCGACTATCTACGCATTATTTAGAGTTTAGACAACAGTCGGAAATTTACTAGCACTGCAACTTCTTACTTCTCTTAAATAACCGTAAATATATAGTTTTGAGGTGAGAAATTCTGAACCCATCAGCTATCATAAAATCGTCCAGGCTCGTCGTACAAATTTATTGCGATTAAATTGTCAAATCGTGCCCAGAAAAATGTTTTGTTGATGTCTTCGTTTTAATTTGTACGAGCTGGGTAAATTTTCAACTAATAATAATAACAATATTAACACGTTGTTTTATTAAGGACAATTTATAGTGCTCGAAAACTTCTGAAATTCTAGAATATATCGATATATTTAATATTCCTATAACCGGTAATAATTCAGGGGCGTGCTCATAATTTTAAGGGGTCGCAACACCTGTGATTTTTAAAGCGTTCTGTATAGACAATTTTTAAGAAATATTATGAAAAATAAAAATCTAACGATTTAGAAATATTTAAGTAGGTATATTTAAATGTAATTATATTTTAACACCAACGAAAAATCGACCTAAATGAGTGACAAAACTGTGGGACTTTGAAAAGTCGGATTTCAATTCTGAAAACAGCGCCTCCGTCCCATGCAACACGTCTCCTTTTCGTCGTAGGGACTGTTGTCGATACCTATACCTTATTTTATCCAGTTAAGGAGCAGCCGACTGGCTATTTCCTACCGACGCACACTACTTGTGTTCCAAATTCTTATCAATAATACACTCGCGTCAACGAAAAATCAAATACCAAAATCTGTTATCTATGGAGCATATTACTTTACGTTCCTATTCCCTGATCTGAAATGATCAGCTATTCGACTATGAATAAGTACATTTTCATTTACGATTTATTTGATTCACATTTAATATACATATAAAATAGGTAGGTAACATAACATTATAATTCGGTAGAAAATAAATAGGTAATTATATAATAATAAGTTAGTTTTTCTATTTTTTCATTTTTTAAATCCCATTTTTATTTGTATTCATCGCTCATAATTTAACGGCGCTAATTATAATCAATTAATCTACCTTTTAAATTTATCTCAACTTGTTTCGATATTTTAAAATTACGTTATATAATATTGCTATGTTAAATTATAGCTGTATTATTTTCCTTTTCGAATGATTTATTGATGAAGAATGGTCATTCTTAGTGGATTTCTTATTGCTGTAAGCGCATTTTTATCAAATAATATATACGTATATACCATATATATATATATATATATATATATAGGTACATCTGTGGTTTATATTTCATATAGTATTTGCTTTTATCATGACCGAAATACGTCCCGATTTCTGGGACGCGAATAGTGTGCAACCTTTCCTACTACACTACACACCGGCCTTTTAAACGGATATAAATAGTTTTCCAATTTATTTTAAACAGGTCCTAGAAACTATTAAACAAAATATTAATAGGTATGAAATATAAATGCACTTTCATCTGAGCAACCTTGAGTTTGGAGGGTAGTTATTAAATTCACAGGTGATGCGGAGTTCCAACAAGTTGATTGAAGTCATTGTTTTTAGATGTTTTAATTCGACCAGCATTTTTAGACGTTTTAACTCGACTCAATAATATTACGAAAAGACACACGCATCTCGTACTCTGCGCCCCTGTGTGCCTAGTCCCTACCAAAGTAAAAACGTCGAGAGATAAAGTGACGATTCAGTGAAATTGTATCGTTACAGTATAAGCACAGAGGCACAAAGCTATTTTTAAATTACTTTTAAAATACGAATAAATTGAAATATTTTTAAATTGTTGGATTTTCTTGTTTCTTAAAATTTCATAAAATTTGCCTATATAGAACCCCTTAAAAAAACGGGATGCTCTTAACTTTTATCAGAAAGCGTAGGTACAATTTTCAATTACTAGGTAGGTATATGGCATATACATTGTACATACTATATATATACACCTACTATTACCTACACATTGTTTAATACTAGTATATAATATGGTATATAATTGTCTGTACTTTATATTAATATTATTGATTATTATTATTGCAGTTTAATGAAATTCAACAGTTGGACAGAATTGAGTTTGTTCGCGGCCGTACTGTTGAGCTGTTACTTGTTCGCGGAACAGCTAGTAATCGCCGTGATGGCCATCTCGAAAAATGCTTACAACACCAGCGTGTTCTGCATATACATTATCAGCGTGATGATCGTGCTGGGCAGCGGAATGCTAAGGTATATATTATATTATAATATACCTTATATATATATATAATATCTAAATATCTAAATACCATTAATATTATAATATAACATATGCTGCTAATCAATAAACGTTAAAAAATTGTATGAAGAAATTCGGATTTAATCATTCGCGCAGTCGTAGTTCGTCTTAATAATTTTTAGTAATTTTAATGACTATACCTAATATATTCTCTATATATATTGTGCAATTTTCATGAAATGAGTATATTATAATTATATATTATCATTGATTATATTCAATTGATATAATCAATGATATTATATATAAAAAAAAGTATATATATATATATATATATATATATGTATGCATACTTTTTCAAGAATGCAATTTTAATTTAAAATTTATTATATGTATGAGCAAAATTTTTTTTTTCGTATGTTGACCTAATATATAATAATTCGGTAATTACTGCCCCCAAGCTCTAAACAGAACGGTAGAAACGCTAAATTTTGAAAAATGATGTTATTTAATACCCATTTCATCTTTTTTATATACTAAGGTGAAAAGTAGTAATAACAAAAACAGACCACTAGAAATTCCCTTAAAAGTGATTTTATAATGTAGTATTTTGTTCAAAATATTAAATATTGTCCAATGAAAATTTTCGTGTACAAGAGAATGAAGCAGAACCTATGTCCAATATGTAGATACCGTATTTTTCTTAGTAAACATGGTCTATACTATATAATTAGCATAGGTTATACAATGGCGTCATTTCATTTTTTTTCTGGGTGTACGAGCTTTTATAAGCAGACCAATTTTTAACATTTCACCGAGCTGTGTTTTAATAAGCAAAAACAAAAAAAAAAGGTCATCGACTTTTTTTCTCCAATTATACGCGTATACTACAAAAATATTTGTAAACTTCTTTAAAAAACGTAAATAAGCAAAAAAAAAAAAATAAATAAAAACCTAACTTTTTTTTATGATCGGCGCAATTATAATTATGGCGGCGCATTAGAGAGCATTGGCAGGTCACTTTTTAAATTAATGGTGGTGCCGTTGCTCACACCGTGCCCCTCCCCCCCCCCAAATGACGCCCCTGGTTATATACCTATACTTAAATGCGATCGTAAAAAAAATTTGCGGTATCTTCTATAGAACAATAAAACCGGTAAAAATAATCAAGTATAAACCTATATATATATATATATATATATAGTAGGTATAATATGTATATAGGTAATAATTAGATAAATTCGAAAATAGTGACGAAAAATAATGATTAATTCATTGGGGAAAAACAAAAGAAGAGAAAAAACTAATTTTCCCGATAATAATTAGATTTTTGGAGATACTGGAAACCGTTCTTCTCCACGAGAGGACAGAATAATGCCGTACAATGATAATTATTCCTTTTCCTATAATATTGTGTAAACCGGTATCGTAAAAAAATTCGACGTAACAATCCGACGTGTTTTGCAGATCGTACAGGGGCATGTCGGAATGGCTGTCGTGGGTCACGTACGCCATGCAGACCAGGTATGCCGGGGCGTACCTGACAGCCCAGGCGTTCGACGGACGCAGGCAGTACACGGGGCTGGCCCAGAACGCCGAACAGAACTGCACCGTACCGTACGAGACATTCGTGTGCCGGTACCCGGACGGCGATTCGTACGTGAACGAGAGATACCCGGCCACGGTGGCCGACCCTCAGATCAACCTGGTGGCCAGCTTCGTGTTCCCCGCCGTATCGATGGTGTTCAACGTTCTGCTATACGTGACCCCGTTGCCGTCCTACATCAAAGCCAAGTTCAGAGAGTGACGGGTGGTCATTTCCGTTATCGTTGTTGTGGCGGAATAAGTATCCGACGATGATGATGATGATGATGATAATAATAATGGTTATATCACTTTATATATAGTAGACAATATTTATAAGTTTTTTATTTATTTTTTTTATACAGTCTGTATACAAACCCGGATTGTTGTCGTGTGTGCCGATGTCGCACGACAACAATAACGTACGGAAACTACTAGCCACAGATTACACTCGAAAAGTACTTTTCCGGCAATCTGTGCTACTACGGGAAAAACTAGCCGGTAAATTATATTGTAAATTTTAGAAAATATACGTATAAGTGAACACGCCACACTCCCGATTTGTTGGCGGTTTTGAATATGTAATTCTTAATGTAATTTAAAAACAGTTCGGTATCAGTACCACTTTTTATTGTTGTTTTAACACAATATTTGTTAAACACCCCCCCCCCTCCCCGTGTTCAAAGAATTAAGTTTTCTCAGGCAATACCTAGTCTATATAGTCTAATATTATAGTTACGCAACCAAAATTGTTTACACAATATAAATTACAAAATTATCTGTGTCCTACCTAGCGTGTCACTTTCAACATTTAATTTGTATTTTTAATAAAGAACGACGGGAGAATACAGACAATTTTCTCTTCTATATTATGTAAAAATGTCGATACTTAAAGAAAACTACAACCTGAGAAAACTTAATTCTCGTAAAGCTATTTATTTTTCTGGTAAAATAACACTTATTTAAAAATTAATATATTTAATAAATAACAAGAAATTATACTTTATTAAATAATTGTTATTGTTTAAAAATGTATTATAAATTATACCTCCTACACATTGTTTAAATGTCCATTATTAAATTTATTTAATTTTAATTTTGAATTCATTTCTCTTTATTAAACACAAATAAATACACATAAATTATAATTACACCTCAATGTTAATGATCTCAAAATAGACAATAATATATGTACATATATTTTTATCAGTTTAATTTTGTGAAATGTAGTTATATTTTTAAAGCACTATACCGAGTTTAAAATTTAGAAACATAATATACTAAATGTACGACTTTGCAGCACATTAAATATACTAAACTAAATGTAGTCGTTTGATAGTTCCATGGTAAAACTTTACTATAGAATGTACTAACTGTTATGTTATATCATTCAATTTTGTGTTTGGGATAGCATTTATGCTAAGTAATTTAATACAATTTTATATAATATTTATTTATTTTTTATTACATATATATTAATATTTATTTATGGAAACAAAACAATATAAATTAAAACAAAACAATTAATTATTTTTAATACCTCTTATTTAATTTTTCTGTCCATCATTCTTGTAATCGCTGACTAGAAGAATCATACACTGTTTGTTTACGTTGCCTGTTAGTCGTAGGAGGTTTCCAGTCTGTTGTTACTTCCGAAGAACGCCTTTTATGTTCCATTTCAGCTTCCATGATTACTTCAAGTTCACTTTCCCCGTGTCCTTTATCTATATCATCATTGCTAATACAATCTGTACTGGAAGTTTCAAGTGGACTTTGATGACCAAGTATTGTTGCAGGTTCTTCGTACAACTAAAAATGTACAACTATTATGAATGTTGTTTTAAATTGAACAATTATTATATTTATATTTACCTCTTTGAATGGTGCATCCAAAAAGAGTTCATGCATGTAACGTCTAGCTTGAATGTGATAATGATGGTCAGCTAATAAGTTACATACATCTGAGTAAACACATATATCATGAAACAAGTCACCATACATTTGCTTCATTCTGTAATGAAATATATTAATATTATTTTATCTCATTGTAGTACATGTAAAATTTTCGTAAAAAATCTGTATATGTAAAATAGATTTTTAAATGTATATAAAATCGTACTGTAAAAGGCTTTGTGTTGACGTTTTGTATAAAACAGGATTTGGTAATTGTTCAACGAGTTTCAATATATCTCGTCGTAGTGCTGAACGACTCTTGGTAATTCGATCTGCTAAAGTAGACCGCTGTGCTAAACCTACTCACAAATTTAATAATTAAGAAAACTGAGTTATTTATACATTTTAATTAAAAAATAATGAAAATTATCATATTCTTCTTAAACAAATATCATATATGTAATATAATATAATTAATACACAAAAAAATAACAAACATATCAAAAAACCATCTACAATTTATTTATTTTATTTTTTTAAATTTCTTCCCAATGAAATTGTTATAATAGTTCATTAGTAGTCACATGCCAATATCGATCAGTTTTCATTTGATTTGAGTATTTTGCAATATTAATATACTGTTTCGTACCAATTATTTTATAATTAATAGGCTTTCTCAGCCTTGTTAAAGATTTTCTCACTGGCCAATACTTAAAACTGGTACAATATTGCGTAGTAAATCTTTCATTTTTTTTCAAATTGGTATTATACCACATTTTCATATTTATACTCGGCTTGTCATATGTGAATTTACTCTCTTTAGATATTTTCACTTGTTTACTTTTTAAAAGTGAATTGCAAGAAAAATAAGTTGGATATACTGTTGTACAAATATTCTTATGATTAATTACGGGCAAAATATCATCTGATACATAATTTGTTTTTATTGTACTTTTACTGTTTATTGGAATTGTCCATTTATCAACTAAAGTTTGTCTACTTTTTATGAATGAATCACAAGAAAAAGATGTTGGATATTCAATTACCTTTGAATAAGTATTGTTATGATTAATTACGGGAAAAATAACATGTGATACATAATTTGTTTTTACTGTACTATTACTACTTTTACTGTTCATTGGAATTGTCCATTTATCAACCAAAGTTTTCATACCAAATATATTCTTCGAAACTTGATTTGTATCATTATGAGAATGTTTTACTCTGATCTCTAAATTAAATTTCCAATGATTCCAAACTGGAATTAGAGTAGATACAGAGTAAGCAGTGTTTATATTATTTTCAAATGCCATAACAATCCACAAAAAATCAATAATAGAAATAGTAAGCCAAATGAATGAAATCATTTTTAAAAATACATATTTTAAATAAATTACATAACTTTTTTAATTTAAATAATTAAATCAATAAATATTATGTTGCTTAGTACATTAAAACTAAACTATAAACAAAACAATAGATTGTTTCTATATTATAAAATTAATAAAATATTTACTTAACATTTTGTCACAGACTATAAATATAGATAAAGTAAATTATGTGATTTATTTTATATATTTATATATTTTTTGTATATATACACTTTTGTGCAGAAGGAGTAAAGTAAGAGTTTTCTGCTATAAAGGTTTTTGATAGGAAATAACACGAAAAGTTGTTAGAAATTAGAAAACAACAAATAAACTAGTCATGGTTACAAATTATACTCATATAGGTGATATATATAATGTTTATAACTACCAAAAAAGACCGAAAATGTTATAAATTGGAAAATTGAAATGCTAGAAACTTGAAATTTACACCAAATATTTACTATTGCACTATGTATATTGACGTAGTATTTTTATTAGCCATATAAATGCTAATAGTAAAACAAATGATTATACCTATAGTCATATTATTATTATTAATAATAGGTAAAATTAATAATAATACTCATTTTATATAAGTACATCAAAGCTTTGCCCAGAATCATTTTATGAAAAGTAATTATATCACTATCATTATTATTATTATTATTATTATTGCTTTAAAATTCAATATATCTAGCACCAGTATCCTACTCGACAAGTAAAGTGCTTCTACATTTTTACTTAATAATACAAATTTATATAAAAATAAACTGGAGCACATGTGACTGTTATATTATACATTATTATAAATCCAAATCTCACAAAAATTATACACTTTTTACTGCATATACATATTTAAACATCTATGTTATTACCTTCAGCTTGAACCAAGAACTGGCAGTCTTTATAATAATTTATAATACAAATTAAATGAAAAATCATAAAGTCTACAATTAAAATATTATACTTACTGCTAATATCAGAACTAGCACCACTTTCATTGCTTCCAGTACCAAAACCTGAAGCTTCGTGAAGGCATGATGATTTATTGTGTTGCCATGGTAATAGAATTGGACTTTCTCCTTCAACACCCATGCCATAACTACTTTCAGTCTCTAAAATTTTATGTAAAATAACAATAAAATAAAATATGAAATTATACTGATTTAATTTGTATTAATTTAACAACATATAAAAAACATTTATATCTTAAAACAATGTAATACCCAGATTTGCCGTCTTCATCTATCTAATAGGCATTATAGCAAAATTACACTACATAAAACAAAAAATGTGACATTTACGTTAATGCTAAAATTGAAACAACTTATAATTATATAACATGTCCTTTTTCTGAACTATTATTTAACAAAGAAGTTATAACATTAAGATTTCTTTTTTTAAAAAATCTATAACTTCTTTGTTAAAAATATTCTCCTTTTCAAAATTGGTAATAAAATAATAATAATATAATAAATTGGACAGCAAATATGGGTAACATATCTTTTAAACATACCTGTTCGACATCGCCTAAGAGAGCTAGATGATACTTTTCGATTTCGGGTAGCAGATCGATTGCCATGCTCATTAACTGAACATAACATACACATAGAACGATTATGACTTCGTTGTCTTCTAATAGGTAATGGGTCAGCTATAACTTCTTCGGTGTCTGAATCATCAGTGCTGAGAGCTTCAGAACCTAAAATTTAAAAAGATAGGTAAAATCAAAATTTTAATTTACACAAATTTCACAAACAAACTTTTTTAAATAGTTATAAATAATAAAATGCCCATAGATTTCATTAATTGAAAAAATATCATATTTCCTAGGTACAAAATAACATATGTTGAAAAATGTATAGAAATTGTATAAAACTATTTACAATCACAACCAGTTTTGTAATATAAAATTCATCTTGTATATATTTATATAGTTAAATTGCTTAAAATACTAAAACATTTAATAAAAATTTACCAGTTGTCGATAAGTGTTTGAAACAAGAAGATGAATCATCGCAGTCAGGTGTAGGAACAGATTCAGATTCTTTTTCGATATTAGAAAAAATCAAACTAAGATCAGATGGCAATGCAATTCCACCATAACACAACTCATTATACTGATCTATAATTATACATTTATCTTTAGATACAAAAATGTATGTATTAAATTTACAACCAAAACATTACCTTTAATAACATTATGACAACCTTTGTTTGAATTAAGAGAAGTCTTCTCCAATTCTAGATCAAATCTAAAAAACAAACATTTATTCTATTTTATATCTATTTTTTTAATTTTGTCAATAAAATTCTATAACATACATATAATATATCATACATATACTTACGGAGAATTATATGTACTAAATGAGTATCTAAATTCTCTAGGTCGAATTAATGGAGACATCCTGTCCATTTCATGTTCTGCCAACATATTAAACATATCAGCTGCAGATGATTGATGCTGCATTGTCATACTTCTAGAACTTTTTCTACTCATACCTTTCTGTATCATTTTTAATGTTCTATAACCAAAAGAATTTCTTCTTGGTAATTTAGAACCTAGAACACATAACAAATATTAATTTTAATTCAAGTCTTAAATTTACATTTGTGAACAAATTAATAATTACCCTCTTGTACTGTAGACATTTTTGATGGTGTTTGAATAGGAATAGTTGATAAAGAACTGGAACTAGGTATTGGACTTAATGTTTGATATCTATCACTAAATAGATTAAAAATACATTTAAAAATTAATAGGTACCTACAATAAATAAAATTATTTCATTTTAAATATACAATAAATTACACTCACTGATATAAACTATAATCTGTATGACGTGTATAAAGTCCAGATTCACCAGAACTAACTCCACTGGTACTGCTGTCTATTGTACAATTACTATCAGATCTTAACCGATAACTAGTATATCTAAATAACACAACCATTCAAACACATTTCATGATTAAGTCATTACATTTTCAAAACAAGAAAAACACTAACATTAAATTATCAGGTGGTGAACTAGTTTGTTCCAACTGCTGACTACCATTAGTTGTTTTACTTTCACTCAAACTCCTTATATGATATTGTTGACGGGACCAAGAAGCACAACTTGCTGGCAAAGTAGACCATTTTTTTTTCCCTGAACCTTGAGCACTTGGATCCCAAGCAGTATCATCAACCCAATCACTTACAAGGCCCTACAACAAGATTAAAATTTTTATATTATTATATATAATTAAAATTTATTTAACCACATTATTATCTATATATTGGATGAGCCAAATACTGTATATTATAATATGAGAAGCTTATGGATTTTTCAAGGGACACTGTAGCACTTGACTTAATTGAAGGTTATCTATATAAGCCCCTTATGATATGATAAAAATTAATAACAAATGTAAACACATAAATTAGATTGATATAATATTGATGATAATAATAATAATAATAATAATAATAATAATAATAATAATAATAATAATGTATTACATATTTTAATTTGTTGGAAATGTACAAAACAAAATTTCTAAATCTTCTTTTTCCGTGTTTTTATAGTTCTTTATTACACAATTTCTTACCCATGGTAAATATTTGTAATATTATAAAAAATAATTATAGAATTTATACAATAACTTTTAATAATAAATTATGTCAAATATCGAGTTTAATGATAAGCGTGTTTGTTTATACAATTTTATGATGGGAATAGGATGGATAGGTAACCAAAAACCATTTCAAACACTGTCACCAACAGTTTTCTATTGAGCTTCCAGCATTCTAATCTTCAGTATATGGTTACATATACTATGATACATTGATATGTACATTGTTCATAATTAAAATTTGAAGAAAAAAAATATAAATTTATGACTAATTAAAATAGAAAAAATTGTTTTTTAAATTCACTTTTCAAAATAGTAAATATTTGTGAAAGTAATATGATATATGTATATACTCTGAATTAATAAAATAAAATACCAGGCACATGTCCATAATAATTGATAAAAATCATATTTTAAAATAATTTCAAAAATTCTATTCTATAATAATGTACATAGATAGATAATGCTGGTCACAAATAAAAGTATAAACTCTCAAAGTAACTAAATTATTAACACAATAACATTGGCATAATAGATTATATCAATTGGCATTTGGTGTTTTAAAAATTTTTCTAAAGAGAGTGACACTGATGGACATCAGTTAATACTCACTTGAGAACTATCCGGTGTAGATGCTGATTTGGGGTCCATTCGTTTATCTTTGATTTTATAAAATTCATCTTCTAACAATACCCTGTTCAAAACATTCCAACCTGCATTTTTGAGATGAGCTGCTCCAGCACGATTAGAACTTATCAATGCTAATGCATACAAAGCCGTTGCTCGTACAGAGTACACAGGATAAGAAATTGCAGTCTTACACATAATTTGTATAATACCATTATTAGCCAAATAGCAAGCTCCTTGGGGTACACTAGCAAAATGACCAACAGCCCACAATGCTGCTTTTAAATTTAATTGGTCTTTAGGAGTTTCTTCAGATATATTAAGAACTAATTGAATTATATTTCGGAAATAAACATCTTTAATAATTGCTTGAAATCCATTATCGTGTGTTGCCATTTGAGAATAAAGATGAGCTGGTATAGAAATATTAGGAATTTGATTTCTCGACATATCACTAGTAAGTCTAGTTTTATAATGTCCATCTTCATGACGTTGATGAAGAGTCAATTGATCATGTAATTCTCCTTCAACTATTAATACATACCTAAAAAACAAAACAGAATGAATATTGAAAATAACTTATTAATTAACTATAATGAAATTTAATGTCACCTAAAATTGAAATGAGTTCCCCAATTGTGCAATTGATTTGTAACAAAACTAGATTCTGACAAATATTTATAACCAGCAGTATTTGACAAAAATCGTACAAGTAAAAGTAATCCTCGATCTCCTTGTTGAAGGATATTTGGTCTCAGTCCAATTAACATTTTTAAATAATCCTAAAATTATTATTATATTATATACAGTAAATATATTTAATTTTTATTAATACTTCATAATCACAAGCTTCATCAAGAGCATCCAAAGCTGCCATAGATACTACCACATTATCATCAACTGTTTGTGATATAAGTGACTCAAGAATCCAACAACCAGTTGTACCTACATCTTCTGCACGATGTGCATTGAACCGTAAAAGTACACGTAAAAAACGTGTAGCATACAGTCGAGACTTTTGTTGAGAACAGGAAAGAACACGACCTAATAATACTCTAAAGATAAAATAAAAAGTCGATTAGTAAGGGGTAATAATGACAAATCATTTCTTTCATTAAAACAATTCTGATCAAAATTCCATGTAATATACATAACTATTAAACTGTTTTATAAAAAAAAATTATGAAAAAGTAGTACTATTATATGTAATACAAGAAATTTTCCAGCATAGACCGGTAGATAGACCAATATATTATCCCATTAAGATGTAAACCCGTGTAGTTAATAAATTTGCTACCACCATAACAAAATAGTCAAGAAATACCAAATAAATAATTAAAAATTGAATCGGGAATATGATAAGCAAAACCAATATTGTGTGATAAAGGAGGGGGCAAAATGATTAATGCCATGAATTTGTAACTAAACCAATGTAATGAACCAAGATCATTAATCGGAATATTAATCTATGAACACCAGTTTGTAAATTGTACTCTGCAAACATTTCAAGTTTCTAAAATCATTATACTTTTAAAATACAAGGAAATAACATTTTCATCTGTTTTATATTGTTTTTTAGTACTTTTTTATTGCATGATTATCGAGAAAGTAAAAAAAATGAAAATTTCAAAGTACTTTTCTGGTAAAATTGTCTATCAGAAAATCAAGTTTTCTATTTAAAAAGTTTTCACAGAAAAAAAAATAAACACAAATTAATTGTAAAACCAAGAGATCCCCTAACTCTGTTCAGAATCTAAAATATATAGATAATATTTACAATAAGCGATTGCCGATCATTCAATAGAAAAACAATCTGTTTAGTTTATACCTACTATATGTATTAAACAATAAAATGGTATAATGTATTAAAATAGAAACATAAGTAATATTCAAATTATATTACCTTGGAAATGAATCAGTTGTATAATCTAAACAGGAAACAATAAGCTTCACATAACAACATAAATGAGTATTTACGACAATATTCAACAGTCTAAAAAATCAAAAATGCATTTTTTTATTAATAAGCATTATACATTACATTTGATACATTTTAATGATACTTAATTATTTGAGTTAAATTAATTTAATAGAAGTAATTATTATTTATTTATGATTTACTTTATTTTCGTATACAGATGAAACTTAAATGAAGTAATTTTGGAATTTACATAAAATTTTTGATTAAATTATGAATAGATATACAGAAGTTTTTAATCTACTATGATAAGAGTCAATTATCTATACTACAAAATTGTATAATATGTTTTTTTTTTTATTAAATTTAATTGTATTATTTGTAACATATTTCTTACAAATATATATATATATATATATTTATGGTAATGGTGCTTATATACTATCTACACAAACCTTCTTGGTGCATATACTATATACACATACAATTTTATCTACCAATATATTATATTAATTTATTCATTGAATCTTATTCATCTATTGGATATATTATGAGAGTATTTAATAAATTAATAAAAGATTATTTCACAAAACGGCAAACACACTATGTAACACGATTAATTTTCAAACTATGTAAAACTATTAGTATAAATAGTAGGGCTCTGGTAGTGGGGAGTTGAGCTACAATGATAATATATACAACCGACTGAAATTGGTAAAATTACTTATCTCTATTTTTATTTGTCACTCGATGTTAACTTAGATAATACGAGAGTACATAATTTGTTTGGGTATTATGTATGACCAAAATTATGCATAAGACCCAGATAATTATTATTTTACATACATTTATTTTATATTCAAAAATCAGAACTACAATAATTATAATAAATAATATTATTTTTATAAATTTTTTAATTTTAAATTAAATATGTAGATAGCACATGGAATCAATATTAACATGTTGGTAAATAACATTTTCTTGTCAATAGTATATAACACCGGTACCATTTTTATTTTAAGCATAGATTCTAGTTTATTGTTCATATTACAGGTAGATGCTATAATTACACATTATTTTATTACTATTTTATATTATATTATTATTATTTTATATATAACATATATATTTAGAAATATAAATTATATAAAAATAACCTCACAAGTCTGATAAGTATTGTGCATAATAATAAACACTACCTATGGCCCGTCTATCTGACTGGTTACTTTTATGAACAAATTCATACAGCATGAATACAAATTCAATAATCAATAATGTTAATAGGTCTATTAATTAATAATTAGCATATTATGACAAATATTTATAATAATAAATCTTTACTCACAAAGGAAAAATTTTGGTTTTGTCTAAACAATATCGTCCACGTTCTGTGGAACTTATTCGACCAATCATTAGAAAATAATGCTGACTTAAGGTAACAGCTAAGCGCTGTGGATTTAAATAGCAACTATAAGAATAATTGGAAGACGTTAATGCTTCTAATTGCACATGAATATCAGTCAAAAGACCATTTAAATAGGATTCTCCACTTTCCTGTACATATAAAAATAAAACAATAACTAATAATTAAGTAAAAATAATAATAAATAGTAATCAGCATTAACAAAACAAATTATTATTACCCCACATGAGTACACAAAATAATAATAATTGAAGGCTCGGACCAAGTAATGTGATACGCAACACTTTTTCTTATTACACACAATCATTGTGTATATAGTATAGAAATTCTCTATAAGAATAGGAAACTAATTTTCTTTTTCTTTGATACAAAACATTCATGAATTACTAAATAGCACATTTTCAGTCTGAACATTCAATTTATATTCATTTTTTAATCTCATTCTTAAAAAATGTATATTATTATACATAAAGTTGAACTTGATGTCCTTAAAATATTTATTTCAAATGAAATAAATTACTTACATTTGGAGCATCCATTAGATCATCGATTAAATCAAATAATGCTAGCGTAAATAAGTTCAATGGAAGGACCTCTGGTCTAAGTTCAACATCACCATACATTTTAGAAGATGGTTTAAAATACTCAATTAATCTCTGCACAAATAAATTGTAACAAATATCATCCAATTTATTTACATCTTTAATTCTAGTCTGAAATAATAAATGTTGTATTGATAAAATAAAATGGCTAAATAAAAGTTCACCAACCTTTAAAGCAGAACGTATCGGATCCCATTTCCAGGCTACAGCTTCTTTAACGATTAAAACCCCAGATTCTTTGACAAAGTCTTCACATTCTTTGGTCATCACGCTTTGAGCTCCTTTATGTTTAGAATGTTTCTTATGTGCAACATATCTTAGCATATTGGTTTTAGGACCAAATAAATTCATTGCATGATACAATCCAACAGTAGCTGGAGTAGGTTCATGGTTTAATGTTTTATATAATTTCGCTAAAGCAGAAATAGCTGCCATAGCATTATTTTTTTTAAAATCATCTTCAATAAATAAATCAGATTTTTCAGGATTATGAACAGTATTGACAGGGTAGAATATTAAACGATCATCAGATGAACATAGAACTTGATCAAATTCTTCAATTAAAGTACTATAGTTAATACATTTTAATGATGGCCGACCTTCTAAAGCATATGCCACAAGATCAGATAGAGTTGGTTTAATACTATTTGGAACTATGCTATCTGCTAAATGAAGGAACTCTCCTAAAATTTAAATATAAATCATTATTAATGGTTTCATATTATGCAATAATAATACACACCAAGAAGAATTGTTGACTGAACGGATAAAATATTATCAGATGTAAGTATAACTTGAACAAGAGCCTCATCAAGTTTAAGTTCTAACAAACAACTTACTAAAAGAGATTGAGGTAAATTAACTAAATTCACCCTAGAATATAGAAAAAAAAATTATTTAACAGATTTCATAATATATACAATATGTTTTTATATACTAACAAAACAATAATAATGAGTGTTCAAAAATATTTTAATTACCTAACAATATAAAATTAAGTTACATCAAAATTACACAAATACTGGGCTGAACAAAATTTTAACAACTCATTAAATTTCAATGAACCAATTGTGTGTTAATTATGATTTACTTCACTACGTCTATTGATATTTACAAAATAACTACATTTATTCAGACTCTGATTAAGAGGTATCAGGGAGCCATGCCCGATTGAAGGGGCAAAAATAGCAGCATAAATACATTTATATTTATTTATTTATGTAACGCCAGACAGTAATAGACATAATATACATTAATAATAGGTTAGGTATCTACATAAATAAAAGCAGCTAAAATACTAAGCTATAGCCTAGGGCACAAAATTGTTAGCACTACGAAGCATTTCATAGGTAAATAGTTCTATCAGATTATCAAAATGCAGACTGAATATTGAGTATGATCAGTGTTGAGTAGTAATGTAACGGAAGTTAGCCCTGTAACTTTGTTATTTATTTTTTGTAGTAAAATAATAGTAACTACATTAGTTATTTATAAGTAATTTTATAAAATAGAACATTACATTTTTATAAATAAAAAGTGAAATTCATTCTAATAAATTTGTCTAAAACTGACTATGGTACATATATGAAAAGCAAATATTTTAACGAATGTAAATTATTTATTTCATTATATTCGACTGACGATTATATAATCAGAAATAAATTAATTGAGATTTGACGTTTTATATTATTTTCATTTTTACATATTTGAAAATGTTGAAAGTAACATCTTTGTAACTAGTTACTTTTGAGTTAAAAAAGTAATGTAACAGTATTACCTACTGTTGTATTTTAGTAACAAAAAGGTAACCTTGTTATTTTTATTTTGTAACTAGTAATGTAACTTAGTTACATTTTAAAAGTTCCTAACTTACCCAACACTGAGTATGATACACCAGCTGGCATCCCAGATTTTCTTTAGTCAACCCAATATACATAGAGGATAAATGTAAATTAATATTTTATGTTTAAAGGACTTAAATATTTAATGATGCTATACATAAAAATTTTAAATATTCACTAAAAACTAATGAACATTTGTATAATGCTCTAAACATTCACACATTTATATATTATATCTAAAATGTAATTTAGGGAATTTATAACAATTTAAATAATCTCATCAAGTTATATATAAAATACTACTACTAACCTTTTACTATTTAAACTTGGTATGAGATCCATTGCTTCTGTATAAATATATCCATCATTTAAGCCAAATTTATCTCTATACTTGTAAGGATTTACAGATTCTATAGCAGTGTCCACATCATCTACCCATTCAGCAGGACAAAAACCAAGAATTTCTCGTAGTAAATTTATAATGGCAATCTTAAAAATATACATATAAATTATAATACTTTTCTTATTTTAATAATCAGTAAATGTAAAACTTACTCTAGTAGAAGAATTTTGAACATGCAAAGCTTGTACAATAGAAGATAACCCACTTTTTGAGTGATCACCTGATGGGTCACAAAAGTACAGAACACCAATCCAAGAACGTAACAGAGACACTAATGTGCCATGAGCTGTTTCAACCAAAGAGTTTTTATCACTTGGCCTAAAATGAGATTATATATAAAAATTAAATTTATTTAATGATTGGAAATATAACTTACTTAGAAATTGGATTAAAATCAGTAAAATGTGAAGCAAGTTGACCAAAATCAAATGACACTAATTTCCTAGTGTCTGGATTATTTAACATCCAAAGTAATGTTCCCAGGACACATTCTGCCATTCTCAGGGGTAACTCAGATGTAATAAGAACATGGCGTAAGGCTTTTAAGCCACAGCCAATCACAAATGCTTGAGGGTTCAACAAACCTATTTTAATAATACACAAATATATGTAAACATATGAGACTAGGAAATATTATATACCAAATATTAAATAAAAACTTACATAATTCACAAAGAGTAGCAACACAAGCTCTATGCAGTTGATCTTTAGAAGGTCCATGTGAACACATAGCAATAGAGGACAAAGAATGAGTGAAAGCATTAGGAAATTGTTGAGGACAGATAGTACATGATTTACGAATGATCCTTAATGCTTGCAAACGTTCACTTTCATTATCAAGTAGTAATTCCAAACTCCTATAATAAATAACAACAAATAATATAATTTGTCATTATATTGAACATATCTAATTGAAAGCGATTACAATAAATTGAATAGTCACCTGCAAATTAGGATTGTTAAACGTAAACGAACAAGAATAGTAATATCATCAGGTTTTTTGATACAATGACGTATTGCCCTTAAACCAGCTGCTCGGACATCAGAAGTATCACTTAACAAACTCGGAGTAAGGCTGTAACAAAAATAATATAAACAATAGTTGTATATTTATTCAAGTTAAGGTACATTTCCATAAGAAATTATTTCATTATTACAAACGTCTAATATTAATGATAAAACATTTGAATAGTTATAGCAATCAACATTAATGTGTGCCTATACACCTCAATTTATACTCACCAACACATTATATCGTGTGTAGAGAAACCAAATATTTCATTACTATTTTCATTTGAAACTACTGACGATAAAAGTTTAACGAGTACATTCAATAAACACAATTTTTTATTGTCGCTTAACCCCTGCGTTTGGATCAAACTAGACAATATCTTCTTCAACGACTCTCTGGGTTCTGAAACAAATAAGTTGTGTTTACACATGGGCTTATAGGAGACACAAATATACAATCATTATCATTCGTGACTCACTGGAAACCAAATCCAACTGAATAGCATCGTCATCGCAATCATTTCGCCCTGGAAAACGCCAATTATTTGTTTTAATAATCGTTACACGGAGGACACACGACTGGACTATTCGACAACACTGTGACTCACCTCTAGACTTATTCGAGTGCAAACGAGTCCAAAGCTTCCAAACTGGCATGACCATAGCTCTGGGTTTGATGATGGGTTAGCATGTCATCTTTGACAGCTGTGCAAAAACGTAATGTCAAAAAATCTGTATAAGCCGACATGAATCCGTCGTCGACAAACAACCGGACGACAAATCTTTCATTTTACAATATTAAATCGGATCGATATACATATATATATATAATGCTAATATATAACATAAAATATTATATGTATACGTATTCCTTTACACATACGCACTATTTACACGGTAATCATTATTATTATTATTATTATTATATTATATACAATCGTATAACTGTTAAAACGTATTGTGTTGTGACGACACCTACAAATTACCTATACATACGATGAACGTGTATATGTGTAAATAAATTTATGTGGTATACCTATATATATATATATTTACATTGATGTATTATCTGTATGTATGTATTATATTATTGTATACGTATATATATATATATACATGTGTGTGTGTGTGTGTATACATATTCGTCGTGTATCGTTGTGGTATTTATCTCTCTGGAGTACAGACACAGAAGCGCCGTTAGCGCGGTAGGCCGGAAACATACACGAGTATAATATTTTTTTATTTTATTACGGAGAAAAGGAACGATAACCAGTGTAACGTACGACGTGTACGTACTACAGTAGACTATATTCTATGCTCCGTAGAGTACGTCTGGTCTGGGACCGCCGCCGTTTGGAATTGGATAGACTGATAAGGACAGACTGTGGTCGCGTCTTGTTTCGCGATTATTTTTCGCGTTCCCATTGGCGACCGCCCAAATATAATATATACCTATCACCGAACGCAACCGCAAACTTCAATCCGTATTCCGTACAAACGTCAAACGATCGGCGTCCACGGGGTTCCCTGATAATGGCTAAACGTGTGATGAACCTCGAGGTAGGTACTCGATACTCCCAGTGACGCAACTAGCTCTAAAATCTTGGGGGTTAATCTTTACCCATGCTAAGCCATCCCTAGTTGCGCTTATGGATACTCCTGACGTCCTAAGCCCTCTATAGCTCGGTTCACTAAGCCTCCTAGAAATGTCTAAAAAAAAGGTCACCTACCTATACGTTCCCAATCAATAAGGCCGTGTTTTATAAAAAAAAAAAAAAAAAAAACACTTATTCTGAACTAAGCGGGTAGGTACCTTAGAGAGCTGATCCGCACTGAACCCGATTCTCCAACCACTCTGTCAAATATCATTAGTCCTATATACCCAGCCCTCCCGCTTGGGCATCAATCATCACAAACTAGTACCACTAATACATAATACTATAAGTACTTATCTAAAACTTCATAAAACCGTTTCCAATCAAAGAATCATACCCATAGGCGCCCGCAGGAGGGAGGGGCAAGATGGGGCATTTGCCCCCCCCCCTGGCTTTTTGGTAATATTGTAATGTTTAGTATAGTAATATTAATATATCTTTTGAATTTTTTATTTGAAATTGAAATATATTATACCTATGT